>JBBPMT010000832.1:0-11156 GCA_038090455.1 Garcileccinum viscosum | reverse complement strand
ACGTGAGAGGCTGTGAAGGAGGATAGCTCAGAATTTCCTAAGATGATCACCTGAGCTGGAGACGAGCGTAAATGATATCACAAACACGTACCCCCAGCTCGTCCCTGATCTTGGCATTTGGTTTCAGTTCTCTGTCATACGGGCTACTCCGATGGCTGCGAACCAAACGACGATGTTTGTCCTCCACCGGATTCTCACGTTCCATCTCCGGATCCAGGACCGCCCAAACGTGGGGATCTGTCGCAAAGGAAGGTGGGAGAATGGGCACAGCGGGCGTTTGAGCAGCCGTTGTTGGCGTAGGAGAAGTAGATGGGGTATTTTGGGCATCCTGTGGAGGATACCATCAGCCTCGTGTCCCAGCCAAAATTCCAATATTACCCACGAGTTCGCTAAAGATCACTGGAAAGTCGAAACGCGGTAGATCGATATACAAGAACATGTTTTCCGATTTCGCGGTCTCAGCCTGTATGTGTCATGAGTTGCGTCCGATGCTGTGCCGCACGAGCGCTTACGGCGTGTATTTCCTCCATCTTCCGAAATGCCATCTTGTCGAGCCAATCTGACTTTGGGAGGTCTCCCCGTTCGTACTTCTTCACGAGCTGAGACAGCGAGTGAATCATAGTGCTGGGAAGGGAGACCAAACACACCTTCTCTAACCGACCCATTTCATCCTTGGTGCCAGGCTTGCTCGGCGTAGTGGTGTCCACCGACCCGTCCGCCTCCTTCTCGGGCCACAGCAAGAGTCTGTGTTTACCTCTTCGTAGTGTCCTTGATCACGATGAATGACTAGAGTCACGGTGCGAGGAACGCCGACCTCACCACTTTTTCCCGAATAGTTTGAAAGTCGTGCCACCCACCGGAACGGCTGAGCGTGGACCCCCAATATCCCACACGGTGAATGTGATTTGCGAACTTAGTGGGAGATCGCAGTATCGTATCGGGAGAGAGATCCATTCGTTCCAGCTGTGCCGGGCAGATAAGCGGATGAGACGATCACAAGAGGAAGGAGAGCACGTACGTGTAGTTGGTCTTGAACGCTTTGAAGGACGTCCTGAATGGAATAGTGAGGGGTTTATTGTCAGCTACTAGCTGACAGGTAACATAGAGATCTGAGAGCGACCTATTTGGATATTAATCCTATTGCAGCCTGAGGAAGGGACGCGGTGGGAAGGCTTACGAGGATTGAGCACCATGAAACCTCAGCTCTGGATTCTCTAACACTTCCGAGACTGATTTCTTTGGTCTCGTTCCTTCGAGTTGTGAGCTGGATCGAGGTATCGTTGGGCATTAGCCGCGAATGCCAAGTAGAGAGCGTTGCTTACATTCGGAAGGTCAGTGGTAACTTTAGGTCGGATAGCTTCGCAAACGTGAAATCATCGCGATTGTCCTTGTCCATGGCCGTTCTTCAATGGTTCAGCAGCTGGGAGATGCAATAGATATGATGGCGGAGTCAACAGCTTCGACTGGTACGGTTTGGAATGTCTCCCAACGACCGCGGTACGCGACTCATTTGGAACTTGGAAATGGTTCCGTACGTCCCAGATTAGAATAGTCACTTCAATCCATCGATGGCCCCTCAAAATAATAGTGTACATGAAATGATGCAATTGATCCAAGATAACTCGGCTGCACCAACGGTGCTTTTGGCTCTGAGCACAAAGCAACTACGCCCAAAGGGTACTAAAAACAACAACCCAAATCGGTATCACGATATACTGCTATATATCTATTCGGGCTTGTAGTCGGGGCGCAGGGAACGGACGACTTTGCCTGGATTTCAACAACTAAGCAACAGCACCGGTAACAGTGTGAAGTGGTCTTACCAGCTCTCCAGATCTCTTGCTCGTCAATTTCCTTGAGCTCCTTGGCAAGGTCCTGACGGTACGTCGAACGGCCGTTGAACTCTAGGGCGTTACGAGTCTCGGTACCGTTCTTGACACTCTCATAGAGTTGTTCGAAAACAGGGCGGTTGGTCTTTTCAAAGATGGGAGCCCAATCAAGTGCTCCACGACGAGCTGTGGTAGAGCAATAGTTGTACATGTAATCCATACTGCGTGGTGTTAACACAAAGTTACAAGATACTTGAGAACACTCACCCCTTCTCGCCGATCAACGGGTAGAGAGACTGCAGAGCTTCCTCGACAGTCTCGTTGAAGGCCTCCGAAGGCGTGTGGCCGTTGGCACGGAGAACCTTGTATTGAGCACAGAACAAGCCCTCTGTTTGTCCCTGAGACAGAGTCTTGCATAACGCCAACAAAGAAACTCACGAATTGCACCCATAAGCTACCGAAGCCAGTGAGTACATTGCATTGGAAGCACGAAGACGAAGACATACCACGCCTCGCTCACCGAACAAGTCAGAGTAAACCTCCTTCTGGAAGGTGGTCTCATACAGATAACCGGAACCGATGGCGACGCCGAGAGCAACGGCCTTCTCCTTTGCCTTGCCGGTGACGTCTTGGAAGACGGCGATGCTGGAGTTGATACCCCTACCCTCCTTGAAAAGAGTACGGACAGTTCGACCCGAACCCTTGGGAGCGACGAGGATGACATCGACATCCGGGGGAGGGACGACATGGGTATCATCCTTGTAGACGACGGAGAAACCATGCGAGAAATAAAGCGTCTTGCCCTTTGTGATGAGAGGTGAAAGGCTTGACCAGGTCTGCGATTGGGCAGCGTCGGACAAAAGATTCATGATGATAGTGCCACGGTTGATGGCTTCCTCGATGGGGAAGAGTGTCTCTCCTGGAACCTGTCGAAAGTAGGTGAAACAGAAGGCGCAAGCATGCAAGGACAGGACCGACCCAACCGTCTTCCATGGCCTGTCTCCAGCTCTCGCCATCCTTGCGGACGCCGACAATGACGTTGAGACCGTTGTCACGAGCGTTGAGACCCTGGCCATGACCTTGGGAGCCGTACCCGATGATGGCGAGGGTATCATTTTTGAAATACTCGTGCAACTTGGCGAGGGGCCAGTCACTGCGCTCGTAGACGACCTCGTCGGTGCCCGCAAAGCTGAGAGTCTTCATGCCCCGTGCATGGAAGGACTTTTTATGGAGGGTGAGCCACAATGACGCGATTTTTTTTCGTGATCAAGACTTGCCTGGGGTGCGGAAGAAGGGAAGCGGGAACGGGCGAGGAGGGAGAAGGACGCTGCGGGGAGGACAGCGGCCGAGCGAGGTGCGCGACGAGCAAGGGCTCGAAGTGCGCGCGAGGAGAGACGGGGGACGATCGAAGACATGGAAGTTTGAGTTTGCAAGTTGACCAGTCGCGTCTTTTTCTACTTTTTTTTTGAGGGGGGGAGCTCGGCCGAGATCACAAGCCGAGTCCGATTCCGACCGAATTACATACAGACAAGGCTACAACGAAACAAGCTACTCTTCCTTCGCGTTTGGCCTCTGGCCGTACACAATCTCATCTACCGAAGTCCGCCTTCCCTGCACGCTCAGAACCGCGCCCTGTATCACCGTGCTCAATGGCTCAAACATCCCAACACGCTCCTGATATGCCTTGTACGCGACGGGGTACTTTGACATCGAAATTGCCTCGGTGAGCTGCGTCGACCCCGCAAACAATGCACAAAGCGACAGACTCGGAAGAAGCGGTGCAAAAGCCCTCGGCGACGTCGGCCATCCTTGTCCCCATGGGCCGTCTGAACACACAAGTGGGATCAAATTGATTATCACCTGTTTACCGTCAGTGGATGCGTATCTTGGTCCGCGATACGACCTACCCAGAAGCTCTGTTCACAGAAAAAGTTGGGGTGTCTAGACCACGCCCACAGTCCCCGCGTCACAAATCCCCTCTCTGCGTCCCGCTTCGTCCAGGCAATACGCGCTCCAAACCACTCGTTTGGATTGAGCTCACCCGAACGCTTGAACGTTTGGTACGAGTACTGTTGATTATCCGCGATGAATTCGATCAAAAGGACGAGGAATCCAAGTGAACCGAGAAGGTAATCGGAGACCCCTAAACCCGTGTGCGGCTGAGTGACCGCAATCTTGACGGGAAGAGCGAGGGCAAGGAGGAGGATATTTTGAGTCACAGCTAGACGCTACAATGAGCGCCGCAATCCCACGGCTTATCAAGTAATTGAACTTGCCGGTAAACGTGAGATTCAATACCTGGAACTGCCAAGGAGACAATTTACTGCGAACGATCTGCCAGCGGTAGTCCTCTTCGTTGCTGATCCAAATGAGGCACCTCATTAATTGCTCGTCGATCCGGCAAGGAAGCACTTACAAACTAAGGAGTCCTCTCCGCCACGTGTTGTATGTAAGCCTGTAAGACGTTAGTGGGCCACGCATTTAAATAGTGATGGACATGCACCTCAACATCCAGTTAACCTAGATTAGTTTGCATCAGACCTAGTTTCCCGTCGAGTGTGCAAACAAACGTACGACCAGTGCGAACATCAACAATGCACGGGGACTGAAAGTGGTAACGAAGGACTCATGTACCGTCTCCGGGACATGAGGAAAAACTACCAGGGGTGTGCGGGGCCAGAGGGGGAGGAGAGCATAATAGGCGGCGTAGATGGTTGGGAGGAACATCCAGAATCTGTCTACCTGGGAGACATTTCCAGTGATGATAGACAAGACGTATGCGGTCACTGTCGCTCCGATGCAGAATTGAACTGGCCAAGCGAACAAGTCCATGGTCAGTGGAGCCCCTCAAAGTTAGCGACGGTCCCAATTCGGAAGGCAAGGCGGGGAGTCCCGAAGTTATAGTCTGGCCTAAAAGCATTCGTCGACTTTGCCCCAGCATTTCCTCTTTTAGACTGGCTGGTCACCAGACTAGTTGCAGCATGCAGCGACTGCCACGTGCCTCCGTCTTGCACAGAGCGCACGACGGTTTATATATCAAGGTAACGTTTCGACCAACAACACCGATCGTGCTTATATTTTTTTCCTATAGTTCTGGTCCTACGAATTGTATTCATGACTCAAGGCTTCAACAGCGAGTGGACTGACACGGTATGCGTTGGAAACTCTGACTGACGAGAGCAAATGTTGACTCCGACAAAACACAGGTAGAATGTTGCTGGGGTGGCTGCATGTCCGTCATGAGGAGGGAGAGCCTGATGAGACACGTTACCGAAATCCACCTCGAAGTCAAAGTTGCGTGCCCGGTCTGCGGCGAGCAGTTTACGCGCAGTCATACGCTGAAAGCCCATACACGCCGAGAGCATTCTATGTGATCTGTAAGTGAGCTTCTTTCGGCATGAACTTCTAAAGCCAAATTTGACGCGTTTACTCAGATGCGTATGTTTGTTGACGATCCAGCCATACATACTTGCGTGTACCGTTTTGTAAGATGTGGACGAAGGAACATTGCTTCTTAATGCAGTGAGAGCTATGACAAGGCACATGATCATCGATCACACTCGCAATTAATCTGGTGCAGTGAATGAAGACACGACACAGGCGACCTCAAAACATTTCTCTTTCGTCTCCAATGAGTAGCAACAACCAAGATGGGAAGTTTGATGTTGCCCATTTTTGCTGGTGATCGCTGTAAGTTTCGCAGCATGCGTTCAAGGAAAGTGTGCACAGACTCAGATGAATCCTCTGGATCGAATGTCGACGTGCATTTTAGCCCGTTGTGCCTTATACGATGAGTTCCTATCACTGTGTGGTCCATACCGACGGACGATCTACTTCATTTGCTGGCTTCGGACCCGGAGGATTTCCGGTGTTAATACCACCTCTGTGCACGCGTGCAAGTGGTCACCATCCACCCTTGACTGAAGAGTTGCCCCGCATGATGGCCCTAGATTCATAGGACAACCTCCCGTGACCAGCGCCCGCACGACGTCTGGCTTTCGGCTTCTTCAAGGAAAATCTGAGCCTCCGGACATCGTAAGAGATAAGGGAAGTGCAGTAAATGGGTTCAATTACACAGCTAGTAATCTACATTTCTGCTTGGGATTTCATAGCGGTAGTTATTACTAGCCATTGGCGGCGTGGGTACTCGAATCGTGTAGGTCGTATCTGAAAGATCTGAAAACACGGGCCAGTGGACGATTTGGTTTGCGTCACAGCCAATACTGCTAGTCACTCTTCACCTCCTTGACACTGTCGAGGACGGCGTTCAGCGATGCTCTCGTTTTATTCACCATGCTCAACGGTCGCTTCGCACTGTGGTCATCCCCGCCGCCTCACCTGTCCCCGTTCTCCTTCAGGCAGCCTGGACACGCTGAAGATGCCAAGCATCGGCCAATATACACGCATGTCCACCTTCACCCTCATTACATTGTCCTGTCGTCACCTCCATGAGTGGAGGAAGGAATGTCGTTGAACAGAAACACAACAAAATTACAACCTGAGGAGCGCGCCGCCATTTGAACGATTGCAATCAAAGCAGTGCGATGCGGCAGTGCGTAGTTAACGTTCTAACGGTGCATAATATATTACTATGTATATTACTTAGGTGCACTCTATGCCTCGATCTCCCCAAGACCTGTACGCGAGGCTGCTGTCCCCTACCCACGGTTACCCACTTTGGACTCCTGAACCAAGCAACGAGTTTTTGATCGAACGTCCGGAAGCTCTCAGAATCGGTGATGTCGGCGTCGTCATCCCTGACGATGGCGGATTTGACGCCTTCTTCAACTTATGCCTGCCACGGAATCATCGTTCCCATCTTCGCTACAGTGTACCCGAGAGTTTTACTTGCATTAGACCAGAAGAATTGGAAATCAGGACCATTTTTTCTGCAGAGCCACATGAACAAGTTATTTCGACTCCTGCTGTAACCCGACCCGGGACTGTTTCGTCGACTGAGGCTCCACAAAGGTAAGGTCACAGTTCTTCATTAGCAAAGGAAAGCTATCTGATTGTTTCTCAGAGATGATTCGGGTGTTTCCACCTATCGATTCAACCTATCTTCCGATGAAGGTGCACTTCTCATTCTTCCGGAAGGTGCTGAACGACACGAGCTCTTGAACGATGGCCTTTTTATCAAGAAAGCTAGCCAAAATGGGGCGGAATGGTATGATTACGCTGTGAACCGTCGTCATCGAGTCATCTGCCAGGGTGCACTCTATGTCATCACCGGACTATACAAAGCAAATTGTTGGTCTGTCGCAGCTTTCGAAAATATTGCTGGAAATGAATCTTACCCAGCGCACTACAAGCACATGCCAGAAAGGAGGACTATTGCATACAGCTGGAAGACTACGCGTGCAGGTTTACGTTGGCGTGCTGGGGCTTCCACCGGTTATGTAACACCTAACCAGACTGTTCATCCGCGGGCTCAAAATAGCGCTACGGAGCGGGTTTTTAGGTTCCAAATGGATCAGCGTCGAGGCAGATATCCCATCTAAAGCTCGACCCGATCCCGTGAAGTCGTTGAGCGTTGTTCCAAGCAATTCTCGGCTACGCGACAGCTTGGCAAGCCTGGTGAGAAGGGAAGGGGGGAGCACCTCCCGAAGTCCCGTGCATATTGGGTGGTCAACGGACGCGGCCGAAGATCAGGAACAAAGTGATATGTCAGATCAGGGTGGGAATGAGGAGGGTATGCATGTGGAAGTCCAGCGGGTACCGAATGTACCTCCGGTGTGTATATGACTTCGTATATGAAGGTCGATGATTTGACGGCCGCAATAGGCGTTTCATCCCTCGAATACCATCAATCAGTATTCGCTTCGCAAGGTCAGGTGCACTGGAATTCTACTCATGCGAGAAGTATCGAAGTCCGCTTTAGGACCCTTCTGCGAACATTGCAATCACTTGTGATAGTATTTGGATGTCGATCCTTGAAGACGTATGGTCATGTTCTGCTTATTCGCTTGCTAGACACCGAATTTTGATCATGGGTTCCTAGAGATTGCTCACGACAGAAGAGTTTGATCACGATTTTTGTCTTGACAAAGTATTGTCTCAGAATTATCATATAGTCTCATACCAAGGTTAGGCCGTCATCGTCGACCCCTAACTGCTGATGTATATTCCTTGAAGGGGTTGTGCATCTGGAGAGAAAGAAGACAATACCACCATTTGAGGGGACAAGTTCATCACTGGAGGTTTTGTCCACGAGCGGACGGACGCGGCACGCAACGATAAATCTGACTTGCGAGAGAAAACGTTGACTACTAGTCGCCGGGATACTGCAGCACTCCGTCAGGTTGCATCATACACGAACGACTCTCATTACAGCCATGTCCCTTGTCAGTGGCAGACGAGTCGTGGAGTTTGTAACGCACTTGTACAACGTGCCAAATTCTCTGACCATCTGCGCCTTCATCACGAAGTTGCCGGCTCAGACCAAGCACAGATAAACTGTTGCTGGGGTGATTGTACATCCGTGATGGGGAGAGCAAGCCTGATGAGACACGTCAATGAAATCCACCTCGCAGTCAAAGTTTCGTGCCCGATTTGCGGCAAGCGGTTCGTGCGCGCGGATACGCTGAGTCCATATGGATAGACAGCACTTCCCTTAGTACTCCCCTTCAAAGCTATGTTTGACGCGTTTGTACAGAACTTCACGTATATTTGGTGATTTAGATCTAGCTATACTTACATGTACAAATTGTGATGTGGACGAAGAAACGCTGCTGTCTTTGAGAGTTATATCTATGTATTCAAGTTGTTAATATAGTTGTCGGAATAGTTAGCGCCCGAGCGGACCTTTAAACTAGGTGTCTGAGTCCTAAACAAATGGCTGCGCTGCCAACGTTATGTGATCATCTCTCACGTGACACTATACCTTTCGCCATGTCTACTACGAGCGTTCTCTTCTCTACATTTCCTCCGTTCCCCACACTCTCCCTCCGTGTATCGTCGGAGACCCGCGTAGATGATCTCTATGACCTTCTGTCCGACCGCTATCCCGATTTACCTGACTCTGACTCCTTGCAAATCTCCCCTCACTGTGGCTCGCTCACCCCACACACCTGCGTTGCAGACCTTCATGGCGAGTCATCGGACCTCGTCATTCTCCGTATTGTACCCCGTCTCCGCGGCGGAAAGGGTGGGTTTGGATCGCAGCTTCGCGCCGCTGGTGGCCGTATGAGCAGCCAGAAGACGAACAACAACGACTCGTGCAGGGATCTCAGCGGTCGTAGGCTGAGCACCATCAAGACTGCCAAGCGGTGCGCGCATTATCCCTTTTCTTTGGTTGATTAGTACATCTCACCTGCTCCCAGTCTCGTCGACTACATGGAGAGTGAAGAGGACCGCAAGAAAGCCGCGGCAGAGGCCAAAAAAGCCAAGCTGGAAGCTCTCGAGAAAAAAATTGCCGCGGTATCGGATGATCCTGAATCATCTGCCGGCAAAAGGCACCGCTTCGACGACACGGAATTCTTGGAGGAGAGTCAGGAGATCATCGATAATGTGAAATCCGCGGTTTCTGCAGGTTTGTACATTTCCTGAGCAACTCCAAATCTCTCACTCAACGGTTGCTTGTTAGGCTTACTCAAGAAGAAGAAAAAGGCCAAGATCGACCACACCTCTGTGTCCTCGGGGGAGCCAAAGGACAGACTTGCTTCTGCAGGATCCGAGAAAGCGGCGGCTTCCTCGATGTCTGCACCGGCTGCGGTTACTGCGGCGGCATAGCGCATCCATCTGCCCAACGATCACGTTCCTGAAGCGGTCAAGTATCTCTCGGATGTCTTCGAAATCCTCGAGATTTCTCATTTGCAGTAGTTCAGGAACTTGAACTGTATTTGAGCTGCAGTTGAAGTGGGAATGATGGACAAGACGCTAGAATAGTACTCTCGTTGATAGCGAGACTGATGAACTTGTAATAATATCTATTGGCTGTAGGGGAACAGAGACAATCAATTGCACATCATGAGCGGCGGTACAGACCGAGTTCTCGAAATTTCAGAGCGTCAAACCCTGAATTCAACGTCAGTGTAAGTGACAAATGGGAAGCTGAAGCACAACTTCCCACTATCTCCAGAAGGTAGACGGCCGTTGAGCACGTGTGAGTCGAATAAAAAGAAGTCAAGTCCCTCGACAACGCATCGTTTCTTTTGGCTCACAGGTTGCCCATTAACTCAGAGTCTCGGACAGAGACCTTACAGCGCCATGCGGTTTTCCTTGAATCTGCGAACACGTACGGTGACGCACCCATGCGCATACGCTCGTCGGTTTGCGACAGCTTCCTCCATCCCACAAACTATCATTGAAAAGGTCGTGCAAAAGTATGCAGTCGACCTTCCCGACGGAAAAGTGGTCAGGGCAGGGGACTATGTTATGATTCGACCAGAGCATGTCATGACACACGACAACACTGGTCCAGTCATCAACAAGTACGCATATTCAATCCATTTTCACGTACGTCAGAACTCATCGACGGCAGGTTCAAATCCATAGGGGGTACCAAGATCATGAACTCCAAGCAGCCAGTCTTCGCTCTTGATCATGATGTCCAAAACAAGTCCGAAAAGAACCTCGCGAAATACTTGGCTATCGAGTCGTTTGCTCGCCAGCATGGCATCGATTTCTTCCCCGCTGGTCGAGGTATTGGTCACCAGATCATTGTCGAGGAGGGATATGCCTTTCCATATACCCTCACGGTTGCCAGCGACAGTCACAGCAATATGTATGGTGGTGTCGGCTGCGTCGGTACCCCGATTGTCCGGACAGACGCAGCGGCTCTCTGGGCAACCGGAAAGACATGGTGGCAGATCCCTCGTATAGTCAAGGTGGAACTCAGAGGCAAACTCGCTCCTGGTGTCAAGGGCAAGGACGTCATCGTGGCCCTGTGTGGCTCGTTCAATAAAGACGAAGTCCTCAACTCCGCAATCGAGTTCACGGGCGAAGGCGTCGCTTCTCTCTCGGTCGACGAACGTCTCACGATCGCGAACATGACGACGGAATGGGGTGCCCTCGCTGGTGTGTTCCCCGTAGATCACACTCTTCTCGAGTGGTATGAACAAGCACTCAAGAGGGCTGAACTCCATTCCTTCAGTTCAGGTACTTCCGGCATCCCTGCGCCCCCTGAACATCCCCGCATCAACCGGCGACGTCTTGATGGGCTCAAAGCTGCCCCCCTGACTTCGGATACTGGTGCTTCTTATTCTTCTCACCTCGTGTTTGATCTTTCCACCCTGGTCCCGCACGTGTCAGGCCCAAATAGCGTTAAAGTATCCACCCCACTGCCTAAGCTTGAAGAAGATCGCATACCCATCCAGAAAGCATACC
>JBBPMT010000831.1:0-11160 GCA_038090455.1 Garcileccinum viscosum | reverse complement strand
ATACCTCCGGTGGGTACATTGCTTTGTACATGAAGGACCATCGCTTGACGGCCGTGATAGGTGTTTCATCCCTCGAATGCTATTAATCGATATCTGCTGCGCAAGGTCAGATGCAGTGGCAGTCTACACATGCCACGAGTATGAATGTTTGTTCTAGAGCCCTTCAGCGAACATTGCCATCAGCCGCGATAGCATTTGGATGTCAATCCTTGAAGACGTATGATCATATTCTAGTGATTTGCTTCCAGACATCGAATTTGATCACCACCTCCTAGAAATCGGTTACGACAGAAGACTTTGATGATGATCTTCGTCTTGAAAAAGTGCTATCTCAGAATTATGATGTAGTCTCGTACAGAGGTCAGGCTGTCATTCTCTAATTCTCGTGGTTGCTGATGTAGATTCCTCAAAGGGGTTGTGCGCTTGGAGAGAAAGGGGAGCACTATTGTCGACAGGCAAACCCCTTCATCACAGATTAGTAACACAACAAAGGACCTCTCACATGTCCCCTGCAAGTTCTTCAAAGTCGGCGCTTGCACTGCTGGCTCTTCCTGCCCGTTCTCTCATGCCGTCCACAAACCTGGCCAGCAAAAGGGCGTCTGCGCCCATTTCGTAAAGGGAAACTGCAGATTTGGCGACAAATGCGTATTCGCACACATTCTCCCAACACAGACCATGTCCATGGACCGAAAAAATGAAAAGGTCGCTCAGGTTGCCATTGACGCCGAAATCTCGGATGCGGAGAGCGAAGATACCAAGTCCTCCGAGGTCCGGAAGACTAGTAGTCACCCATTGGCGCTTCTACACGACAGTTCTTCGATCAGTTCTGCACGAAACTCACGCAAGGAGTTTCTTTCCGACTTGATAGCTCCAGCTCTTCCCACCTCAGCTGGTCCGCCCATGTCGATACCCCTCAAACCTATACCTTTTTTGTTCCCAAACGATCCTGATAACGAGCATCCCGCCATCACTAAGGCAGAGCCCGCAGACAAACAGACAGAGCTAACCAGACGAATTAAGTCACCCTCGCTGAATTCCCTACCAGAGGCATCTTCGATCGTTCACGCCCCAAACAGTGCATTAGGTCACACGTCGTATGTTTCCGTTCCAAGGAATCCAAAGGATGTTGATAATCAAGACCTCTTGATGAAATCGAGGGTAACGAATGCCGATTCGCGTTTGGAGAGAAAGAAAGTGGCTCTCGTCGACAGGCAAACCCGTTCACTACTATCGATCGATGAGCCAGAAGGTAGATTTGATCAGATGTTGAGGATTTCCGCTCCAGAGAATACAAAGGATGCCGAATCGCGTTTGGAGAGGAAGGAGGGAACTTTTGTCGACAGAGAAACCAATTCACGAATTTCAACATCACGGGCTAGTGAGGAGGTTGATGCAGCTGCTGGAGTCGGACCAACCGTCACGCGCCTCCTCATAGCAAGCAGGCAATTCCTCGAATCTCTCAGGATGTGGAGCAACCTCCAACTAACAGAGAAACAGATCAGTGATGTCTACGTCCGTTTAGGCAACGACTTCAATGCTACTGTGGCTGCGTTTGCCGCGTTCGAGATTGATATGTCGTGCGTGTCATCTTTTTTCTTTTTCTTTTATTGCCATGCTTCTATGTGGCTTGCCTCTGATCCTCGTGCTGAACACCGTATATGGTCCTTCTTGAATGATGCAGAGACCTTATGTCTATTCCTGAAGATCTGCGCAACGTCCTCGAGACTTGCCTTGCAGAAGACGCAACACCCAATAATCTTGCAGTTCATATGCCCACGATCCGCGCAATCATTACACGCCTCTTGCAAGGCCTCCGAACCAAGCAGTCTTTGTATCGTCGCATTATTTCGGACCAGGAGCAGCACCAGAATCAGGATCGGGATGCAGAATTCACCGTCGGAAAAACATCGTGCTAGCCTGGTAAGAGTAGTGGAGCGAGTAGGGTGCCCAGCAAATAGACAGAGATTTAACGGGAGAAGAAAAGGGGAGACGTTTATGGTATCGGAACTCAAGTTCGATGAGAAGACGCCTGTTGCCTGAGGCGGGTCAGGGAAAGTGAGGTACGGGCCCGGGGCGGCGTTGATGGTCGGGTAAAGCCGTCTAGTCCAATGACTTGCCTGCCGCGTCGATCTGATCAAGGGACAGCCCGAGGGTGTTCACACTATGTGCAGAGACTGCCGGAGAATTGGGCTAGGGCACAGAGCACGCTGATTGGTGCGAATGATAATGCAGGCGTTCCATCGTCCAATTAGGTCCTTCTCCTCCCTGTGTCCTCCGGTGCCATTCCAAACAATGCAAAAAACAGAAGATAATACGCATGCAGCGTGCAAAGGCACGGCAACTCAGAGCGTGCCGCGTGTGGAAGTCAGGTAAAGAGAGCATCTTTTAGGAGGATTCTTGACAGACTCATTTGGTCGCCCGAGATACTGATCGAGTCTACTTGTCGAGGACATTGGTGAAATCATGTACTTTCTGGAGTCGGGTGCGCCCGACAGTTGGGGGACTGCGGCGGAAGTCATAGTATGTCCGTGTGCAAAGAAGGACGCTCGAGCGGTCATGTTTGCTCGCTTGTCCATCGGAACACCCCTTTCCAAGGATTGGGGCTGAGCGCTGAGCGCTGAGCATCGGGTAAGAGGTTACAGTACGACTCGGTAGGGTTACATAAGTGAGGATAGGTGGTGGTTTCGAGGCCGCGAAAGCTCTCAGGGGGCTGCTGCTGCTGCTCATCCGAGCCCGTTTCAAATGCAGTCGCTGCTGTACACTCCCATCCTCGTCTTCGGCTTGTGCAACGACAAGATGCGACAATCACGAGCGCGACGCCCACAGCCCTCTCCCTGTCCCGTCCTCTCGCTCAGGGTGCAGAAGCAATTAGTACACGGATGCTTTCTGTATGTAGCTCTCGTATGTATTCTATCCTTGGTATGAGCCGAGCTGCAATACGACACGGATGAACTCTTTTCATTGTTCCAAATCAAGGTGTGATTCAGGGGAGTTTTAGAGATCAGTGGGATCAAATAATACGAGAGAACTTTTCTTTTCCTTCTCTGCAGACACCGAGGCGGGATTGAACTACAAGTTCTATGAGCACGCGCACGAGATAAAAGTAAGCTGAGACACCGACCTTGCGCTTAACCCCGTGCATCTTCTTGTCCCCTTCGAGCCACCTGTCGAATCTCTCCATACTGGCCATACTGGCCCATATCGTGTGCGATTGATGTCGATCAGGCGTTGTTGGGGTTCCCCTCGGGCTATTTGTGCCTCCTCCTCCGGGCGAGGATTTGGAGTCGTTGCCGACCCTTTTGACAACACGCGCCTTGCAAGCAGTGTGAGCTTCTCATGCGGGGTCGTGGTCGGCCGCTTTTCCAGTGTGTCAGTTTTCAAAGGGGGGAACAAAGAAAGTACACACACCAGCGGCTGCTTTGACTTCGTGTATCCACTGGTCCTCTTCCCTACTCTTCTCGCCACGTCCCCAGCGGACGACCTACTCCTGTCATTCCTCGTCATACACCTTCTTTTTGCGCTGTGTATTTTGGATGCTCTTGGCTGCGGCGAAGTGTTCCCATCTAGTGGGCCGTTCGGGTTTCGGGAGCGGTTCGGTACATGGGAGGGCAGTTGTGGGTGGAGAGAGCTGAACTGCGAGGTCGTCAGGAGAGGATCGGATGGGGAGGTAGATAGAGTGCGGTTACGAGTGCTTGGATGTCATCGCGGGCGGTGGTAGTCTTCGAGGTCGGCACTGAAAAACCATGTGTGTAGGAAATGGGAGAATATTGTAAATAAAGATGGAAGGATGTACGCGTAGCTCTCTTCGATGGCGTTGAGGTCTGTCACAGTGAGAACACCGGTATCGATGATGAGCGGTGTGTCTCTGTCGATGGTAATGGATCTGCCGAAGTTGGCGTCGGTGAACCTGAGCGTTTTTATGTTCTGTTTTACTTACCTTTTGGCTGCAAGCAAGTTGGACACATCCATTTTGATGCGGGTGCAGCCAGCAACAAGATGGTAATTATGTTTGAGCGCTCAGCTATGAATCTTAAGCCTTATCGAGTGAGTTGGCCGGAGCTGCGGCGATATTACAGCTTATACCCCAGATAAGATTGATTGTGTGCCAAGTGGGGAAATTCCCACGGCACTTTAGCCCGAACCGGGGCCGTCAAACGAATGGGAATTGGACCTCGATACGTCCAGACGGTCGTACAGCACTTCCAAAACATTGTAACCTGTGTCATGCTTGCAGTGCTCACTGCCTCTACAGCATCCCGCAGTAGTTATAATGGACCAAGAAAGACGCAGATCATGTTTCGCCAGTACGCTATGCCTCTCGGATCTCCTCAGAACCTCTATGCGAGGCAGCTCTCCTCTGCACATGGTTACCCTCTTTGGACTCCTGAACCAAGCAATGAGCTTTTGATCAAACGTCCTGAAGGTCTCAGAATCGGTGATGTCGGCATCGTCACTCCCGACGACGGCGGCTTTGATCCCCTTTTCAACTTATGCCTGCCAGCGCATCATCGTTTTCACATTCGCCATGGTGTGCCTAACGGTTTTACCTGTATAAGACCAGAATATTTGGAAATCAGGACCCTCTCTTCTGCAGAGCTACGTGGTCAAGTTATTTCAACTCCTTCCGTAACCCGACTCGCGGTTGCACATTCATCAACCGAGACTCCAGAGAGGTACATTGCATCTCTTTGTTATTGAAAGAAGGCCACCTGATCGCATCTGATCGTTTCTCAGAGACGAGTCGTGGGCATCAACTTATCGATTCAACTTATCTTCCGACGAAGGCGCACTCCTCATTCTTCCAGAAGGTGCTGAACGGCACGAGCTCTTGAATGATAGACTTTTCGTCGAGGAAGCCAGCAAAAATGGGGCGGAATGGTATGATTATGCCATGAACCGTCGCCATCGAATCATCGACCAGGATGCCCTCTATGTCATCACCGGACTTTACAAAACTCATTCTTGGTCTGTCGCAGCTTTCGAGAACGTTGTTGGAAATGCATCTTACGCAGCGCACTACAAGCATACAGCAGACAGACGTTCTTCTACACCAACATACAGTTGGGAGACTACGCGTGCAGGTTTATATTCGCGTGCAGGGACTTCCATTAACTACGTGGAACCTACCCAAACGGTATTCATCCGTGGGCTCAAAATAGCCATACGGAATAGGTTTCTAGGTTCTAGACGGGTCAGCGTCAGGGCAGACGCTCCATCTATTCGATCCAACCCCGTGAGATCGTTTGGCGTTATTCCAAGCAGCTCTCGCATACGCAATAGCTTGGCAAGCATGATCAGAAGGGATGGGGGGAGCACATCCAGAGCTATCATGCATACAGGGCGATCGGCAGATGCAGTCGTGGAGGAGGCCCAGAGTCGCAGATCCGATCAAGGTGAATACGAGGATGTGGATGTAGATATTCAGCGGGTACCACATCTACTGCCGGTATGTACATTACTTCAAACATAAAGGTCGATGGTTTGACGACCACGATAGGTATTTCATCCCTCGAATGCTATTAATCGCTACTTGCTTCGCAAGGTCAGGTGTGCTGGGACTCTACGCATAGAATGAGTATAGACATTTATTTTAGGACCCTTCAGCGTCCATTGCGATTGCTTGTGATAGCATTTGGATGTCGATCCTTGCAGAGGTATCGTCATGTTCTAGTGATTCGCTTCCCAGATATCGAATTTTGACCATTGATTCCTAGAAATCGCTTATGGCAGAAGAGTTTGAACAAGATCATCGTCTTGAAAAAGTTTTGTCAGAGAATTATGAAATAGTCTCACATGAAGGTTGGGGTGTCATTGTTGAGTCATTCCGACTGCTGATGTACTTTCCTCGAAAGGGGTTGTACGTTTGAAGAAGAAGACAGTGGCTCTTGTCGACAGGCAAACCGATTCAAGAAGTTCCACGCCACCCATTAGTGACCCAAACCACGTATCGGATCGAGTGCCGCAGGCATCCGCTCCAAGGAATCCGAAGGATGCTGAGCCTCACATGAATGCCGAATTTCAATCTGCCACTTTGCAGACTCGTCACTATGCGCTATGGGACCGTATCCTTGAGGGCGTGACTTCAAATTTGGCCCTCCCTAATTCGGCGAATTTGAAGGATAGCTTCCCAGCCGATCCTCACCTCGAGCGTAGTTTAAGCTCCATGCCAACTGAACACTTTGTGAGTATTTTTCTTTAGTCCTCGATGCACCGGATCTGATGTGACTTCTTGATGCTAATTATGAAATGGTGACAGGAGAGTGACCTGCCTCACAATGATCTCTTGCCTTCAATGTATGCTAGTCATCCTTGCCTTTCTCCTTCAGGTCATAGTACAGCAGAGGATTTACAGGTAAGACATAAGATGCAGTTCGGGTCCTCTTAATTGCTGTCCATGTGCCTTTAAATGACTAGGGTCCTTTTGCGATTACCGCTACCGGAGTAAGCTCTTTGAACTATGAGGAGAACAACACAAATGTTTTTACCGAGGTGATTATCTGTTTTTATTTCTGTGCATTCAGGTTGCTCAGCATTCATTCTCCACTGCTGGTTTCCAGCAACAGCCATCGCCCACTAATGAATATGTCTGTGATTGGATAGCAAACCCAGAAGGAACAGCCTGTGGGGCTACACTCAGCCCTGACACGCTGTCGACGCATCTAAGGGAGGCACATGGATTTGGGTGCATGCCTCAAGAGAATCCTGCAGTATGCATGTGGCGTAGTTGCGGGCTCAAATCCAGCAGGAGAAATATCTTTCACCATATTCGAGAAGTGCATCTAGACGTGGGGCGCTCCCGGTCGGTGCACTGAAAATTGTATCCACTGACATGATACCCACATTGTAGCAGTGCTCATACACCAAGTCCCTAACTCCAAGGAATGATGAAGTTTATGAATCATGATCATGTGCCAATGTGATCACACATCATAGTATGCATACATACAAGATATAGAATCTTTCTTCGAGTTCCCAAGAAACTACAACTTGTTTGCTCTAGTCAGTCTCTATATCGACAGTGTCCCAGTCATCACTGTGGATTTTGCAGCGTGCAAATCCCGAAGTCTTGGACATTGGGTTCCCGAAAAGGATCTCTGTTGTTTGCGCCCCCGCTGTAGTTCCATACTCTGCCATTGGCACAGAATCGCATGAAAAAATGATACTCGCCCAGGTAGATCACACCCACCAGACAGTATCGTGCCATATCACACAGGTGTGGCAACATAATAGACCTGCACGACGCCACCAGGCTAAGCTCAACACATTCAAAGAACAGTATTGACGACAGTGTCATCAAGCGGAATTGAATAGATGCTGTCCCCTGACATCCAAAGGATGAATTTACCAGGTTTGTTTTTGAGTGATGGACCTATTGTGAGTCAGACCAGAGATTGAGCCAATGCTGAAGGTTGACAGTCTGTGGATATGATGTGGAATCGAGATCTGACCATTACAACAGTGTACAGAGAGCTGGAAAGGACCACAGTAGCACAAGTGATGCTGAGGGCTATATTTTGCATGTAGTATTCGAGTAGGCATAGATGAACTCATAGGTACAGCTTGCTGGGGGTAACACGCAGTCAACGATTGAAGTGATAGCAGTGCGAACCTGATCAGTGCACAGAGATACTGCAGGATCCAGTGAACTGAGACGGTCCTGAAACTTGTCTTAATATCTGTCAAATAGATCTCACCTGAATGAGTTAGCATTATTTCCTAAGAGTACCTCATATGCTTCACCCAGTTCCCTGAGAGGGTTGTCCATAGTTCTCCATCTCTCCTTCTCAACAGTTTCTGCAGCACAATAAGCATAGAAAAGGATCACTGTCATACACACACGACCAGTTCTCTGCAGACCAGCAGCAATCAATGTTCAGTGGGGACTATGGTATCAGACTTCATAAACAAAGCTTCGATAGAGTATCATAGCTTTTTGCAGGTTTGCTGTATACTACGTATACAGTGATCCCCGGTCACTTGAACCAATTGGCTTTCACACATGCAATTCATATTAAACTTGCGCGGAAACTACAGTAGCATGTCAGGGATGTATATAGGAAGCTATGAAAATTTAATAGAGGTTCTACATGTTGTCCATTCAAGAATAATTGCTGAAAATGTAGGTGAAAATGAACATTTGTATGTCGTATGAGTGCGTGTTAGACATGGGTGGCAACTTAATGCCATAGGGCTTTACAGTCAGTTGTTTAGGACATCCTATCACTGATTAATCTATTATCGACAGACGGGATAGCTTGCCAGCGACATGCTGAATGTGTTCCATTGTTTTATTTGTTTATCTATTTATCTTGTCTTATCAGCTCAGATATCACGTTATCTATGACACCGCCGAGTGATGAGTCAACGTTCAACGTTGACCTTGCCAAATTTTATGTGCCTAAAATGTACACTAACTCTACAAACGGCGTCAATGGTTGGCCGTGCATGCTCTGCCAGCAAGAAAAAACAATTGCAGTCCAAGCGGAAAGAGGATGCTATTGCTGAAGCCATCAAAATCATTCACAAAGAGGAAGAAAAGCCATCGGGAAAGTGGCAGAGCCTTCGGCAGATTTGCCGAGTAGTTGAGGGAGAGTGGAAAATGAAACCGGGATATAGTGGAGTGGTGAGCCATGCGACTGTGCAACGACTGAATGGAGGACGTGGCTGTCAAGAATACAACTTGCAACAAAACTCTGAGAGCGGTGATGCGAATGAGGATTGATAATTGTGGATAAGATGCGGCTTTCCCAAGATAATTACATAAACAGTTGATATACCACTTTTGGACTGGTTCAAGTGACCGGGATACGCGATAACACAACAAAAAAAAACCCAACGTTCTTGCTGCACAGATCTTCCCTATTTTTTTTGGTACATACAGTTTATGTTCTAAGAATGACATTTGAGGTAATCGATCTAAGTCAATTGTCATTGTTGTGTGTTGGAAAGCATGAACATTTTGCTGTCTCAAGTGACCGGGGATCACTGTATGTGAGCACTTGGCGTGAACGAATGAAATCCCGTGATCTACATGAATACAAATTTAGTAACATTTTCCTGTGGGCCCATTTGCAGGGAACTCTGGACGAATTGATGCGAGAGAACCCTCCCCCACTTATGTGATTCAAGTTGAATATTCCTATAGACACGTCATCATATAGGACACTCTGTACAATATTTGCAGCTCTCATTGATTACCTTCTGTGTTAGTAAGCAGTCCGAGTCGTTGGTGGCATCTCCAGCTCTTCAGTGATCTTATTGCCCTCCAGACGCGGGCATTGACAAATACTCAATCTGTAGGTAGTTATCCAACTCATTCCATGTTTTTTCTTAGCCTGAGTATGCAAGCCCTTATCGTGTCGTCGCACTGCCAAACGGAGGCAACTTTGTCAGAAGCTTACTCAGTTCAATTTATTATCTCCCAGCCCTGGACCCAAAGAAAAATGATCCTAGGTTAGTTGAAAGTTCACCAGAGGCCTGTCATCTCCCTCTTTTTTCGCACACTCACAAGTTATCACCAATTTGAAGCAGTGCCCGCAGCCTGTAGAAATCTCAGCGAACCTTCCGAAACCTCGAAAGTCAGTTCAAGCCAACCACACTATGTCGTTGCAAGGTGAATAACTTCCTATGTCACAGCGCAATGCCATTTCTCAACAACTCCGTCAAGGATTCAGGTGACCAGCCACAGCTTGCCTCCGACACAAAGGTTGGAATACTGGGGGCTGGCATTGCTGGTCTCTACACGGCCCTGATGCTAGATTCACTTGACATCGAGTATGAAATTCTTGAGGCCTCTGAACGCATTGGCGGTAGGATGTTTACACACAGGTTCCCTGGTGGGGACGAATATGACTACTATGTTTAGTTTCTCGCATCACGAACAACATTTCCATACTGATTTCTTGTTTGTCTAGGAAGCGGGCGCGATGCGCTTTCCGCTCCCAGAACGGGATAGCCGAGGACAATACAAGAATGGAATCACGAAGAGAATGGCAGAGCTGATCGAATATGGACCACTGAACGAAGGTCAAGATGGGCTCAGGGATCACCTTATACCCTACTATTTCCAAGCCAGACAAGATTCGACGCCAGGCATTCAATATTTTAACGCTTCGCATGTACCACCATTTGGTGCTCAATCCATGGGTGTAACCGATGCTTACATTCGAACCGGCGTAGAAGCTATTTCCAATGATGTCACAGAACCGTTTGTGCGGATGCTCCTAGAAGATCTAGAAACTGGAGGGAAGAAAGGCTGGGAGATGCTTATGGCAAACGATTCCCATACTCTTCGAACCTATATGGCGACCAAATATATACCCAGTTCTCACCTCAGGCTTCCTCCAGAGCATCTTCCCAGCAATGTCATCAACTGGTTAGGGCTTTTCGGACCCGCTAATGAACGAGCACTGTCAGAGGTGGTCCTCATATCCATGTTGTTCTCACTTTCCACGGGCAATGCCAGCGGAGGAACATTGCAATGGAAGTGTTTCCAGTAGGTTTTTTCATCAATGTGAAGCTGCCTTCATTCATCCTGCTCGCATAGGGGTGGGTCGGAGACCTTGCCGAAGAGGATTGAAGAATATTTAAACAAGAGGGGGAACTTCGTCCGATTCAACAGCAGAGTCACGGCGATAAGCCAAGGTCACACAGCCATAGACATTCCGATCAACTTCTCAGACTCCCAGCTTTCTATCCATTCCGACGAGTTACTACGCGACTTTCTCATAATCGACAAACATGACATACTAGATAACTCAATTGGAGCTAGCACTAGGAAAGTCAAAATTCCGTCTGTGGCAGTTACAGTGAACGGTTACGAGACGCACCATTATTCACATGTCATATCCACTATACCCCTTCCAGTCCTTCGTACGATTGACTTGAGCGGTGCGGGTCTAGACATCATGCAGAGCAATGCTGTGAATGCGGTGGACTGTTATCCTGTATCCAAGATTGCGGTACTGTTCAAATCAAACTGGTGGACAACGAAACTGGGCATTGTGGGTGGTCAATCGGTGACGGATCTCCCGATCCGGCAGATTATTTATCCGTCATATGGTGTCGACTCGAATACACCATCCAAGGTGCTCATCGCAGCTTATACCTGGGGTGCAGATGCGCTCCGACTTGGCACTCTTGCCACCTCCAAACATCCAG
>JBBPMT010000830.1:0-11167 GCA_038090455.1 Garcileccinum viscosum | reverse complement strand
TAGCCAGAGTTAAGGCTCTTCCTGTAATAGTCAGGCAGTTATTCCGTTACCATAGGTAGAAAGACACTACCTCTCCACGTCTTGTCATACACTGGTCCAGCATAGCTCTAGTTCACATTGTTAGGATGGATCACATTCGAGCAAACCCTTCTGACTGCTAGAAAACCAGATATTCCCCTTGGCACAAAGTGGGTCAGCGCAGCAGAGACAACCATGCAAACACCACATCGCAGACTCTACAGTTTTAAGATCTGCAGCCTAATTGAGGTAAATCAAGAGCCATAGCCAGGCAATCCCCGGTTTCTCCCCTGCCCCTGACAATTGCGGAGTTAGTGTGTGACCGCGATGCATACAAGTTTTTCTTTCACAGAATCTTAGTATATGGACTTTTCCAATCTATATGGTGATGATTGGCATGTACTCCAAAACAAGAACTATATCGCTATCTCTTCTGACATCTTCCACTGACTTCCTCTTGATGAAGATTTCGACCCAAATGACATCATAGTACGAGACGCCCCATATGCCATAGAATTTGCCCCTGACTTCCCTCACTGGCTCCAACACAAATTCTTAGAGCACTGCCTAGACAAAACCCCTGTTCTCACTGACAACACACTCAACTTTTACCAATCACATATAGAATTTAACTACAATGTCGGACCTATACAACCTTCTGGATCCAATCTCCAACTCGGAAATGACCACACCAACCATGAGCCACCATTGCCTTGGCTCCTTGACAAACAGCAGGTACTAACTTGCTGATCAGCTTGCATCGCTAAGCGAGCTTTTGCAACAGACAATGGACCAATTGACAGTGGTGAAAGCAACTGCTAGCCTATGCGACTAGGTCACCTCAATAAGACAAACTATAAAGGGGAGCATGTAAGGCTAGAAGGAATCTAACCAGAACAAACTGAGGTCTGCTGGTTGTTGCATTGCAAGTATATATACTGTTACATGGTGTGCACAGACCACTGTAGGGCCAGTATTGCTATGATAAGACTTACTAATGTATACTATATATGGCTATATGGTTCTCACGAGTGTGGGAGTATTTCCATGAACGAGGATAACATGTGTGAAGCTATGCTATGATGTCATAGATAAGAGATAAGGTCACGTGAGGTCACATGACTGATCATGTGACAAATATCAAGTCACGTGATCAAGAAAATGAAGGGAATAGAATAGAAAAAGTTAGGTTACAGAGGAGAGTCATAACATTACCCCCCTTCTATGAGTGAGATTCCAGATCGCCTATGCTTCGGTGGTCAATCCTGAAGTGAAGTTTTCTATTTTGATCATGAATAGTGAGTCAAACAGCTCATGGGCCATTTTCAGTTTGCATGGCACTGCAGGGTTTAATTTATGGAAGTCCACGATTGCTTTGCTAGCCGACCTTTTAAGGTTGCTCGCTGATTTCCAAGTACGATCTGATTTGTCGTATCCTTTCCAATGCACCAGGTATTGGAATCCACAACCTATGGGACAAGAGTCTACTATTTTCTCCACTTTGAATTCTTCATTTCCTTCATCGTCAATGGATACCAGTCCAGGATATTGGATGGGTTGTCCTTTGAGTGGTTCTATATATGGTTTAACACATGACACATTGACTATGTCATGGGCATGGTTTGATTTGGGGAACAGAAGTTTGACAGCATTAGTATACACATCAATGACCTGATAGAGTCTGATCCATCGTTCTGTTAACTTCTTAGAAGGTCACTCTGCAAGTTCAAGATGTTCGGTAGACAATAATATGAGGTCACCCAGTTTATATTCCTGTGCGTGGGATCGATGTTTGTCAGCCTGCTGACTCATCCTATGCTGTGTGCATTCCAGATTCTCTTTAGCGAGTTGCAGATTGGTTTTTATCTGGTTGGTGTTACACTGGGCATCGAGTATAAAGACAAAGCAAGTTGAGAATCTTACGAAGAGTCCATCAAGACTTGCTTGTATGAAGAAGAGGTCTCTCTATCTTGAGTGCGCACACCAAGAGCTTGAGGTAGCAAGAATCGATGCTGAATTGCATAGATATAGCTAAGGAACATACACCATCGTGCTACAGGTATATATAGGGGAAGGTGCGATGCACGGACCAAGCTATGTCGTAGCAGTGAATGAGAGAAAGACATAAAGGGGAGGTAGAGATGGAATGCGATGGAATCGCAGGGAAGGAAGTGAGTCATCCACAGTAAAGATGAGTCAGGAATTGTGGAAGGCTATGTATACAAGATAAGAAGATAAGATGATAAGAAAAAGAAGTTAGGCAGAAGACGGAGGAAGATTAACGAGAAAGGATCCATTCACTGTCAACAAAAAGGACAAGTTAATCATAGAGAAAGAAAAGGGACCGGATAAAGAGATGGTACAACCCTCAGGGACAATGTCAACTGTAACATTACCCCATTCGTACCTTGGAGACTCTGACTCCAATACAATCCTAAGTCGAATGTCCTCCCGAATTGTGCTCAATGGCATTGTCAACGTCGTGGTCCTCATTGGATGATTCTCCACAGAAGGGACAGTCTGCCTCGAGGTGTCTGGTGGTCTCGCAAAGCTGGCAGAAGTGGATACTGGGACAGGAATGAGCTAGGTGTCCCCGTTTGCTGCAAAGGCAGCATCGATAAGCCATGCATTGAATGTAAGCGTGATCCGGGCTGGCACAGACAGGACAAGGAGGTCCAGGGGTCGTCTCAGTTGTAGGTGAATTTCCCTGATCATTCCGCATAGCGTCGGAGAAATAAGGAGGGGGAACAGGGATGGGTTGTTCGACGACAACTGGGGAATGAGTAGTTCCAATTGGGTGAGAATAGGGCTGTCCCGAGAGAGACTGATGGAAGGAAGTATGTTGTTGACGACTGAGGGAAGGAGAGGTAGGCGAAGAATGAGAGGCCCTAGAGGAGGTGGGGCTTGAGTAGGGCGAAGTCAGTTCCAAAACGATTGGGACGAGCGAGAGGGTAGGGGTCCCCCTACGAGAGGGAGTGGTCCGAAAGGGCTGGCTGGTCTGGGGAGGAGCGTTCTCATTTGTCTCGAATGGGGAAGGGAAAGGAGAGGAGTGTTCCCGAGCGACGTCAACATAGAGGCATTGTTGTCGATCGGTGAGGGATTCCCAATGAGGGCAGAAGACGTCCCAGAGACAAGAGGGATGGAGAGATGCTACTGCATCCAAAAAACCAGAGTCAACTAGAATGGAGAGGGTGTTGGTGCGAAGGTCCGTTAGTCCTTGAAGAAAGGCAGCATGAAGCATAGGAGAAGAGGAGGAAGAAGAGATAGAATGGTAAGTATGAAGGTGAAGGTAAGTATGGTAAAGTCGAATCCCATTATACATCGAGGCATGTGGAACCGAAGAAGAAAATACATTCTGTTCCAAAGTAAAAAGAAGCTCAGGAGTTTCAAAAACAGCAGAATAAAGGGCATCGTGGATATGCATAGGAAAGAGGTTTGGGATAATAGGGAGGTTAGGATATGAGAGGCCTAAGGTACGAGAGTAAGAAGTTGGAGGTGTGTTACGATGGGAAGGTCGGCGGGGCATATCAAAGGTTGTTGAGGAAGTCCTTGGAATGACAAGCTTTATAAGCAGAGAGGAGGGAGGCAGAGTTAAATAGGTTCCATTCTGGTTCCCAGGTATTTTCCGAAGAAGGCCAACCCTTCCAAGATACGAGGTATTGGCGACGGCCACGAGTTCCTCTATGTGAGAGAATTTGTTCCACTTCATACTCTTCTTCTCCATCAATTTGATCGGGGGGAGGAGATAGGAAGTTCGGACCGTGTTCCGCAGTCTCCTGATAGGAGGATAATTTGGAAGCATGGAACATGTTGTTGATGCGCCATATGGGAGGGAGTTTAAGATGATAAGATACGGGAGATAAGACCTGAGAAATTTCAAATGGTCCTTCTTGTTTAGGAGAAAGTTTCCAAGAGGGGTAACGAAGATGGAGATTTTTGTTATCAAGCCAAACCTTATCTCCGACTTTCCAGGGGGTAAAGCGGGAAGAGAAGCGTTCTTTCATGAGACGTTGGGTGCGTTCATGAGCATCAAGGGCTTCTTTTCTTGCTTTGGATAAGAGCAATAGGCGAGATTCTAGATTGGGAAGGAATGTTTTGCCAATGGGAGGATAGGCATGAGGTTCATATCCGAGGATTAAAGAGAAGGGGGTTTTGCCGGTGACAGAATGAATGGAGGAGTTGTGGCAGAATTCAGCCATAGGAAGGAGATCAGCCCATGTATCAGACTTTCCATTGCAAAAGATGCAGAGATAGGTTTCCAATTCCTGGTTGACATGTTCGGTTTCTCCGTCCATTTGAGGGTGATAAGCTGAGGAGAGAGCGAGGTCGTATTTCAGGAGGCGTGCTAGTTCTCAAGCGAAAGCAGAAGCAAATTCAGGGCCCTGATCCGAGATACACCGATCATGGAGACCAAAACGAGGAAAGATGTGTTTGAAGAAGAGAAGAGCAACATCAGCAGCAGAGGAGGTTTTGAGACAAGGAAGGAAAATCACCCCCTTAGTAAGCCCATGGTCAACCATGACCAAAATAGAATCAAAGCCAGACAAAGGAGGGAGGTCAGTAATAAAATCCATAGAAATTTGTTGAAAAGGGTGGGTAGCCAAAGAGGAAAGCGGAAAGAGGGGAGGAGCGGAAGGATGGGTATTAACCTTGGAGGCCTGACAAGTGGCACACCCAAGGATGAATCGATGAACAAAAGTAGAAAGGCCTGGCCACCAATAGTCACAAGTGACAAGGTTCTGGGTGCGAAAAATACCACCATGACCACCAGAGGGAGACTCATGGCAAGAGCGAACAATGTCACGACAAAGTGGTTCAGGAATGAAAATACAATGACGAAAATACAAAAGACCATCCGAAAACTCCCAATCACAATGGGAAGCTCGAGGGAGGAGAGAAGTTCCCTCATTGAGGGCGGAAAGAGCAGCAGAGGCAAAAGGGTCAGAAGTTGTAAGAGAAGAGAGTTTAGAAGTGAGAGCTGCATCAAGAGCGCAAATAAAGAGGGTGTCCGGGAGAAGGGTGACATTAGCGTTGTCAGAGGATGTGTCAATGTTGTCGCGACGAGAGAGAGCATCTGCAGGAGCCATGGCAGAAGCGGGGAGGTGGTGAAAGACCAGGTCAAAATCCTGGAGGAAGAATTGCCAACGAGCATGGTGACGAGAGAGTTTACGGGGTTGGCAGAAGTAGGTTAGGTTCTTGTGGTTGGTCAGGACAGTAACAGGAAGGCCAGTTCCTTGAAGGTAATGGCGCCATTCCTCCAGAGCATGGATGACAGCAAGAAGTTCTCGGTCATAGATATCATAGTTTCTTTCAGCGGGAGAGAAGGTACGGGATAGGTATGCGCAGGGATGAAGATCACTGTTCCCATCGGGTTGCATGAGGACGGCACCCGAAGCAGTGAGAGAGGTGTCGGTCATGATAGTGAAGGGGCAAGAGACATCAGGCATGGCAAGGACCGGTTTAGCAAGGAAGGTGGATTGGAGTTGACGAAACATGGTTTCGCAAGAGGGAGACCAATCCCAAGGCATATCTTTTTTTGTGAGGTTGAGAAGAGGGCGAGCTAGAGTAGAGAAATTGGGAATGAATTTGTGATAAAAGTTACAAAAACCAATGAAGGATCGGACTGCCTTGACTGAACGAGGGGGAGACCAGGTTTCAATGGCAGAGAGTTTCGTAGGGTTCATCTGTAAAGATCCAGCTTTGATGATAAGGCCCAGGAATTCTACCTCAGACGCAGCGAATACACATTTGTCCAGCTTGAAATAGAGTCCATGTTCTCGGCCACGTTGAAGAACCTTTTGGACAAGAAGCCAATGCTGGGACAGGTCGTCGTTATGGATCAAGAAATTGTCCATGTAAATGATGAGCCACCCTTCAGCGATATAGTCGCCAAAGATAGAATTCATAAGGGCTTGGAACATGGGAGGAGCATTGCAAAAGCCGAAAAACATGACATTGGGTTCAAAAAGACCTTCAGGAGTGATGAAGGCGGCTTTCCATCGATCTTCAGGATGGATGAGTACATTATTGTATCCCCAATGAATGTTGAGTTTAGTAAAAATGGTGGATGGGCAAAGTCGATCCATGAGGTCAGAAATGAGGGGGAGCGGATAGGCATTTTTTACAGTGTGTTCATTGAGGTATCAGTAATCCTGACAAGGGCAGAGGGAACCATCCTTCTTAGGTACGAAAAAGAAGGGAGAAGCTTGAGGGGATTTTGATGGAGAGATCTTTCCTGAGGCGAGGTTTTCTGCGATAAATTCCTTACATGCTTCTCGTTCCTTTGGATTGAGAGGATACTGTTACAGTTGACATCATCCCTGAGGGTTGTACCATTGTGTTGTCCCATCCCTTCTCTTTTTCCCATTTTGATTCGCCTCTTTTCCTTTCGGCCGACGGATCCCCTCTCTTTTCTCTCCCTCCGTCTTCGGACTAATTTCTTATCTTCTTATTGCCATTATTTTCTTATTGCCGTTATCTTCTTATCATCTTATCTTGTATGCATAGCCTTCCGCAGCTTCTGACTCATCCTTACTGTGGATGACTCATTTCCCTTCCATGCGATTCCTTCGCATTCCATCTTGATCTTCCTTTTATGTCTTTCTCTCGTTTACTGCTACGACATAGCTTGGTCCGTGCTCCGCACTTTCCTCTATAAATACCTGTAGCACGATGGTGTATGTTCTTTAGCTAGTTCTACGCAATTCCGCGTCGATTCTCAGCTGCCTCGAGCTCTTGGTGTGCGCACACAAGATAGAGAGACCCTTCCTTCTTCCAAGCTAGACTTGACGGACTCTTCGTGAGATTCTCGTCTAGGCTTGTGGTATAACTTGACGTTACTTTGACCAAGCTAGACTTGATGGACTCTTCGTGAGATTCTCATCTAGGCTTGTGGTATTTGTCGACACCCAGCATAACAAAAGAACTAGCTCTTCCTTCGCCTCTTGCTTCCGAGCAGACCGCCCACCATTTTGTCCTCCACCTATCGCGGCTTTCGTCCTCCCCCTTCCACCTCCCCTTTGCCCAGTCCCTCTCGTCCTTCTACTCCCCCACCTGCTGCCGCTATGTCTCGCCCTGAGCTAAAAGCTGGTCTCCCTGACGCGTTTTCGGGAGAAACGAAAGATGCCAACCACTGGCTGCAGGCCATGAAGGCCTATTTTACGATGAACGCTGCTGTGTATGCAGACGACGCTGTGAAGGTCCTAGTCCTTCTCAATAAGATGACCAAGGGGAATGGAGTTCCCTTTGCGGAAGGATGGTATGGAAAGATTAACGATACTGCCATCCCTGCCACCGATAAGACGTTTGCCTGTTTGGAGAAGGACTTCATTGCCACCTTCTACCTGTTTAACATTGCCTCTGAAGCTCGCAGAAAGCTTCATGCACTCCGCCAGGATACCCGCAATAAAGACAGTGGATTCCAACAATATGTCGCCGAATTTCGTCTCCTCACTCAATGGGCCAACATCACGGATGAGCCCACCCTCCTTGAACACCTCGCCTCGGGAATGGATCCCAAACTTGTCATCATGATCCTCTCCCAACAGACACAGCCTACCACGGCTAAGGACTGGATCAAGCAAGCGGCTAAGTATCACGCCCAGCAATGCCGCATCACTGACATCACCTCCGGTCGAGGAGGATACTTTAACAGTTCCCGTCCTGCCAGAGATCCTAACACCATGGACGTCGATACTGTTCGCCTCTCCCCTGTCGAAAGAGCCCGCCATTTTCAACAGAATCGCTGCTTTGTCTGTCACAAGGTTGGCTGCCGAGCCAGCAATCATACTTCCTCTTCGTCGACTCCTTCGTCGTTGTCCTCCTACTCTCCCCGTTTCACTCCTTGTTCTCCTAAGACTCCCTCTGCCCTCGGAAAATATGTTAACCAAATTGTCGCAGATCGAAACGTCTCTAAGGAAGAGATTCTTAAAGTACTCCGCACCGTCTACGAGGAAGAACCTGTAGAAGAATCCCCTGAAATATCCGTTGTCACCACCACCGCCGAAACCTCTGATAGCGAAGAGGGTTTTTAAAAAGGAGAGCTAGTACGACGTCTTCCTCTCCTCACCATCTTGCACCTGTATTTTGTACCACGCCTCATGCCAAATCTATCCGAATTCCCATCTCCCTGTCTGCAAAAACTGGTGCACAAATTGTTGACTCTTCCGCCTTGATCGATAGCGGAGCAACAGGAAACTTCATTGATCGCTCTCTTGTCCAACTTCATCGCTTCCCGACCACTAAAATCCCTAAACCTCTCGCTGTTTCCAACGTAGATGGAACTCCCAACCAGAGCGGTGTCATTCGCCTCAAAACAACCCTTCTTTTGCGAATCGGGGATAACGAAGAACTTCGTGATTTCTTTGTAATCAACTGCAGAAAGGAAAAGGTTATTTTAGGCTTACCGTGGTTACAGGACGTCAATCCCAACATTAACTGGAGAACTGGTGTCGTTTCCATCCCTGACCACCCTTCCTCATCTCGACAGGATGACCCCGCCGTTATTTCGCAAAGATATTTGGTTCGTTATCTCTCCGACTCTACCCTCTCCGTTCGAAAAACTACTCTCTCCACCAAACTTGCCATGGAACAGGACAAGGAAAAAGTGGTCCTTTCCCCTGAACTTGCCTCTTTTGCTGACGTCTTCGCAAAACCTCCTGACAGAACTCTCCCTCCTTCTTGACCCTTTGACCATGCCATAGAGCTTAAAGATTCCTTCGTCCCCAAAGTAGCTAAGGTGTACCCACTTAACCCAAAGGAACGCGAGGCATGTAAAGAATTCATCGCAGAACACCTCGCATCCGGAAAAATCTCCCCGTCGAAATCCCCTCAAGCTTCGCCCTTCTTCTTCGTACCAAAGAAGGATGGTTTCCTTCATCCCTGCCAAGATTACTGCTATCTTAACGAACACACCGTTAAGAACACTTACCCACTTCCTCGCATCTCTGATCTAGTAGATCAGCTTCGTCCCTCCACCATCTTCACCAAACTCGACATCCATTGGGAATATAACAATGTCCTCATCCGCCCTGAAGATCGATGGAAAGCCGCCTTCATCACCCCCGAAGGTCTCTTTGAACCGAACGTCATGTTTTTTGGCTTCTGCAATGCTCCTCCCACATTCCAGGCCCTCATGCAGCATATATTTGGTGACTACATCGCAGAAGGATGGCTCATCATTTATATGGACGACTTCTTAATCCATAATGATGATCTCTCCCAGCATTGGATCCTTGTCCAAAAAGTCCTTCAACGTGCTCGTGAACATCAACTTTATTTCAAATTGGACAAATGCGCATTCGCTGCATCTGAAGTAGAATTCCTTGGCCTGGTCATCAGGGCTGGATCATTACAGATGGATCCAACAAAACTCTCTGCCATCGAAACTTGGTCTCCTCCCTGCTCCATCAAAGCTGTTCGATCCTTCATCGGTTTCTGCAACTTCTATCGAAAATTCATTCCCAACTTCTCTTCCCTCGCTCGCCCACTTCTAGATCTTACTAAGAAAGACACACCTTGGAATTGGTCCCCTTCTTGTGAAGCCGCATTCCGCCAACTCCAATCCACCTTCCTCGCCAAACCCATCCTCGCCATGCCTGACGTAACCCGTTCCTTCACCGTCATGACCGACGCCTCTCTCACCGCCTCCGGTGCAGTTCTCATGCAGACCGATGGAAATGGTGACCTTCATCCCTGTGCCTACCTCTCCCGTACCTTCTCCCCTGCTGAGCGAAATTATGACATCTACGACTGAGAACTTCTTGCGGTCATCCATGCCCTTGAAGAATGGCGTCATTACCTACAAGGCACTGGTCTCCCCGTCACGATCCTAACCGACCATAAGAATCTGACTTACTTCCGTCAACCTCACAAACTCTCTTGTCGCCACGCTCGTTGGCAATTCTTCCTTCAAGACTTCGACTTATCCTTTCACCACCTCCCCGCCTCCGCTATGGCTCCTGCTGATGCTCTTTCTCGTCGCAATGATATTGATACCTCCTCTGATAATGCTGACGTCACCCTTCTCCCTGACACTCTCTTTATTCGTACTCTCGATGCTGCCGTAACTTCTAAACTTTCTTCCCTTACGTCTTCTGATCCTTTCGCTTCCGCTGCTCTGACCGCCCTCAATGAGGGTACTTCTCTTCTTCCTCGTGCTTCCCGTGCTGATTGGGAATTTTCCGATGGTCTTTTATACTTCCATCATCGCCTTTTTATTCCTGAACCTCTTCATCGTGATATTGTTCGTTCCTGCCACGAGTCTCCCTCTGGGGGTCACAGAGGTGTTCTTCGCACCCAGAACCTAGTCGCTCGCGACTATTGGTGGCCTGGTCTTTCCACTTTTGTTCGTCGTTTTGTTCTTGGATGTGCCACTTGTCAGGCCTCCAAAGTCAATACCCACCCTTCCGCTCCTCCTCTTGTCCCGCTTTCTTCTTCTGCTACTTGTCCTTTTCAACAAATTTCTATGGACCTCATCACCGATCTTCCTCTTTCTTCTGGTTTCGACTCTGTTTTGGTTGTGGTTGACCATGGGCTTACAATGGGGGTAATTTTCCTTCCTTGTCTCAAAACCTCCTCTGCCGCCAATGTTGCCCTCCTCTTTTTCAAACATATTTTCCCTTGCTTTGGTCTCCATGACAGATGCATTTCGGATCGCAGTCCTCAGTTTGCCTCCGCCTTCGCTCGAGAGTTGGCTCGCCTTCTGAAGTATGACCTCGCTCTCTCCTCCACTTATCACCCTCAAACAGACGGAGAAACAGAACGAGTCAACCAGGAGCTGGAGACCTATCTCCGCATCTTTTGCGAAGGAAAGCCTGACTCCTGGGCCGACCTTCTTCCCATGGCAGAATTCTGCCACAATTCCTCTATTCATTCTGTCACCGGTAAAACTCCATTTTCACTTATCCTCGGCTACGAACCCCGCGCCTACCCCCCTATCAGCAAAACATTCCTCCCTGACCTCGAATCTCGCCTATCTTTGTTATCCGAAGCAAGGAAAGAAGCACTGGATGCCCATGAACATGCCCAACGTCTCATGAAAGAACGCATCTCTTCCCGCTTTATCCCCTGGAAAGTTGGAGATAAGGTATGGCTTGATAACAAGAACCTCCACCTTCGTTACCCCTCTCGAAAACTCTCTCCTAAGCGA
>JBBPMT010000828.1:0-11187 GCA_038090455.1 Garcileccinum viscosum | reverse complement strand
CAGACTATATACTATACAGATATGCGCACGGACCACATGAGGGCCGGTATTACTATGATAAGACTTACTAATGTATGCTATATAAGGCTATATGGTTCTCACGAGTGTGGGAGTATTCCCATAAACGAGGTGTACATGTGTGAGGCTATGTTATGATGTCATAGATAACGGATAAGGTCATGTGGGGTCACATGACTGATCATGTGACAAATATCAAGTCACATGATCAGGAAAGTAAAGGGAATAAAATAGAAAAAGTTAGGTTCCATAGGGAGGTTGTAACACTTGCAGAGTGGTTTCAAGGTTCTCACACATTGCTCTGTCAGGTTTGAAGACAAGCTATTTTTATTTTTTATGTAAACAGAATTAAGCATCACTTCCCGGTGACCACGCTCCTTTTCGGAGATCGCCGTTTCGGTTGAGTCATCTGGTAGGCTACCACATCGAGATGATGGAGATGAGAAACTATCTAAATTACAATCGGGATCAAGATCGGAGAAACTATTTGACGTATGTAAAGAAAACAGGTGAGCACTATCTTGGCGTCGCACCCTCAATCGGTCTGGTACTAAATTAAAAAAAGAGCTATCTAAAGATGAAATGAAAATGGGGTCCATATTGGTCGTACTACTACCTGATGTAGACGACCCTACTCTTTTCCCTGGTGAGCCTCGAGGTCTTTAAAGTACGCTCGGGCTGTGTCGAAGTCCATACTGCGTATAGCGGCTTGCCAATTTGGTTGACCCATTGGTCGCAGGTTGGAGAGGGTTGCGAGTGGGGGGGAGGATGGTACAGCATGTTGGTTTGATGATGCAGTTCCTTCTGTGGCACGTACATGTTTTGATTTGAATTGCGAGCATTCTTTTCGATGCCTGCCACATCGGAATCCACACTCTGTACAGGCGGTACTCTTCACCTTACAATCTCATGCCAAGTGGCCTTCTTTGCCACAATTGTAGCAGCCTCGGGTTGAACGGCCTATTTCTTCCCAATTGTCAGATGTTTGTGTGCAATCTATGTCCATGGCGTTAGGATCACGACAAGAGGAGGATTGAAATCGAGATTCGAATGACTTGATTGTGTTGGCATATTTTTGAAGCACGGCTATGAATTTGTGGAGGCCAGCGGGCCTTTCTTGTTGCATAAACATATGCTTGATGATGTCCTGATGGACCGATTGCTTGAGCAAGATGACGCCGGTCCCTTCTTCGATCTGGGCTTGATCGTAAAGAGCTAGCCATTGTGTTAAGAAGACTTGTGTCCTCTCATTATGTCCTTGTTTGCGCACCATGAGGTGACGCATGGCTATCTCTTTTTCATTCCCGATGTGGAACCAATCGTTTAGCAGCTTCTCGATCTGGGCAAGGGAAAGCCAAGGGATGTTGTTATCCTGGCGTTTCTTTATTTCAGTTCGCGCCCAGGCTCCGGCGCCGTTCTTGTCCTTTTCGCCACTATCGATGCCTATTCTTGAGAAGACCACTAAATTCCAGTCTTTTTGGCCGCCTATTCTTTGTTCTCCGAACACGGACAGATTCGTTTCCCTGAACACAAGCATTTTTGTCCACCATTCGTCGAACTTATTATATGATCCGTCAAATAGCCCCGGATCTTTGACGACCTTGGCTCGTTTCGACTTAGGTTCGTCGAAGCTCCTTGCTGGCTCCTCTTCGCATTCTTCTCACTCTTGGTCCAAGCGGGCCTCGAGGTCGTGGTTCCTTTGTTCAGCCACGGTCAGCTGATCCATGGTTTGTTGCAAAAGCTCACTCAGCAAGGTGAGCTGATCGGCGAGTCGGGCAGCACTGCTTGTTGAGGAGCCGAGGCGATGGCTGCTCATGGTGGAGGTGGTCATCTCAGAGTCTGCTGGGTCTGGCAGATCATATAGGCTGCTCATTGTAGTTGAATTCTATGTGGGACTGGTAAAAATTGGTTGTGTCGTCTTTGAGGACCAGTGCTTTGTCTAGACAGTGTTCGAGGAATTCGTGTTGTAACCAGAGGGGGAAGTCTGGTGCAAATTCAATGGAATAGGGGGTGTCGTGTATGAGGGTGTCGTTTGGGTCAAAGTCTTCATCGATGGGAAGACACTCTGAGATATTGGTGGATATTGCGATGTAATTTTTGTTTCGTAAGGCATGCCAGTTATTGCCGTATATGTCTGTAAAGTCCATAAACTGAAATAAAAACTCTTGTCTGTCGTGGTCAAACAATAACTCCATGAGTGTCAGATACGAGTGGGGGGGGACCGGGTTCTGCCTGGCTACGGCTGAAGATTTAGCTCTCCAAGGCTGCAGATCTTTAAACTCATAGAGTCTGCGATGTGAGGTTTGCCCAGTTGGCTCTGGTGCGCTGACCCAATATGCACTGAGGGATTGATCCTTGTTTTCTAGCAGCTGGAAGGGTCCTCTCGAATGAGGTCTACCCCAGCAAAGTGAACTAGTGGTTACACCGGATGAGCGTATGAATGCGGTGGAGAGAAGGTCGCAGTCCTTCTATGGTAATGGAGTAACTGGCTGCTGTCCAGCTAGTGCCTTATTGCTGGCAATTGCAAGATCACCCTATGAGTCTGGGATCCGACTATGGTTCAAGCGGTATAGAAGTAGTGGAAGTGGGGGCATGTAATGGTGCCGGTGAGGTGAGGTAGGAGTAAAGAGTCTGTTCTTATGAAAGCGACCATAGCCTATGCAGCTAAGTCACCTCGACAAGACAAACTATAAGATGGAGCATGTAAGGCTAGGGGAAACTAACCAGAACAGACTGAGGTCTGCTGGTCGTTGCATTGCAGACTATATACTATACAGATATGCGCACGGACCACATGAGGGCTGGTATTACTACGATAAGGATTGGTAATGTAAGCTATATGTGGTTAGACTATTCTCACAAGTGTGGGAGTATTCCCATGCACAAGGTGTACACGTGTGGGGCTATGCTATGACGTCAATGATAAGGGATAAGGTCATGTATTGTCACATGACTGATCATGTGACAAATATCAAGTCACGTGATTGGGAAGATAAAGGGAATAAAGTAGAAAAAGTTAGGTTCCATAGGAAGGTTGTAACATTTACTATTAATAACCAACTTTTTCATTCTAATTCCATTTATCTTTATTTGACAAAATTCAAAAAAATTAAAAAAAACTAAATATCTTATATTTTATGCTACATAGCCAAATATAGAAAGCATTTATGAAATATATGCAACAAATCTGCTTATTAAAAGCATGCTTATCTTGATTTGATTATATTCAATATAAATTCTCTCTAGTATTTGAGCCAAGTGTTTATTCAGTATATATGCATATCTTTATATAATATTTCATTGCTTGCAACATTTCCAGCATTGCAATCTATAGTGACTTGCTTATTTATCATATGCATAATATTGAAGAGTCCAAAGATCTGTAATAACAATAAAAAGTATAGAACCTTATATATACACATATAGTAATATAGGTGAGTCAAAATCTTGATGGCTTTAATGATTATATGGGATAAAACTATAAAAAAACTGAAATCAGAACTTTAGGTCAAAGCTTTCAAGATAAATCTGAGTTTCCAAGCAATTTGTTATGGATTAACTAGGACCTCTATTTATTTCTTTCCCTCTTCTCCTCTTTTTTCAATTATTGTACTTATATCCATTTTTTTTGTTTTGTGGCTGCATTTTGCTTTTTCCTGTATTAGTATAGCCATAATCTTCTAACTCATTCTTTATTATTGCTGACTACTACATTTCTTATTATCCTTTATTGTTTTATGGCATTATTCTTTTAACCAATTATTGCCTTGCTACATGACCTACTTTTCCTACTTAAACACTTCTAATAGATGTTGTAAATGCTAGAAGCTATCAAGAAAAGGAATGTGTTCTAGTAACAAGGAACAAGGTGTCTGCAAGAAGAGTTTGCTATATGACCTCCACAGCCAACCAATAAGAGAGTAAAACTCGAAAATAGAAGGGAATAAAAAATCCTGCTTTGTAAAACTCAGACAGAACTATAGGTTGACTGCTGAGAAGAACTAGACTGGAGATCTAGTCTTCAAGATCCATATATTAAATATTATTAGTATATGCATATAGACCATGCCTTAAGAGCAGATACCTGCTATCTATGGCTATAGTAAGTAGTTCATGAGGTAGACATGCAATAGATAAAGCTATGTAGGAAGCAATAAACATGGTGTGGCAGAATGGAAGCCAAAAACCATGAAAACTATGAAAGATGGCCACTTATCATGAGGTATGGCAAATCTATAAATAACCAAAATGAAGATTGAGATGCAATCAAGATCTATCAAGATACAAGATGCAAGTCAATAATCAGAGATATCATTGATGATGAAAGAAAGACTGAGGGTCTTTAGATATAAGCATTTATAAAAGTGTCAATAGGAACAAACAAAGAATAAACAATAAGTCACATGATGATGGACATCTATGGGCTGATCAGGTGACTATTATGACCCTCCTCTGTAATCTAACTTTTTCTATTTTATTCCCTTTATTTTCTTGATTACATGACCTTATCCATTATCTATGACATCATAATCTAGACTCACACATGTTTACCTTGTTCATGGAAATACTCCCACACTCATGAGAACACTATAGCCTTACATAGTAATAGTAGATAGCTTATCGATAGTCATACCTTGATCCATGCACTATGTAACATAGTATATAATGTGAATGCAAATGACCAGCAGACCTCAGTCTATTCTGGTTAGTTCCCCACTAGCCTATACCCACTCCTATTTATAGTTTGTAATTATCGAGGTGACCTAGTTGTGGATGGCTATTGGTTGCTTTCATAAGAACAGACTCTCTCTCAACTACTTCACCTCACTGGCACCATTACATGCCACCCATACCCATTTTTCTCGTATCTCATTATATGTGGCTCCCAGCATTAAGGGATAGTCTCATCACACTTAATAGCCAGAGTTAAGGCTCTACCTGTAATAGTCAGGCAGTTACTCTGTTACTGTAGTTGGACTGCGACGAACTCTCCACCGCATACATACACTCATCTGGCATCACTTCTGTTCGCTTTGCTGGGGTAGACCTCATTCGAGAGAATCCTTCCAGCCACAGAAAAATAAAGATCAATCCCTCAGCGCATATTGGATCAGCACAGCAGAGACAATCATGCAAACCTCGCATTGCAGACTCTACAAGTTTAAGATCTGCAGCCTAATTGAGCTAAATCAAGAGCTGTAGCCAGGCAATTCCCGGTTCCTCCCCTGCCCCCGACAATTGCGGAGTTACTGTGTGACTGCGATGCATAGGAGTTTTCATTTTTACAAATAGTATATGGACTTTAGCAACCTCTATAAAGACGATTGGCATGCACTTTGAAACAAAAACTATATTGCAATTTCCTCTGATATCTCACAGTGCCTCTTCATCAATGAAGATTTTGATTCAAACAATGTCATAGTCAGAGACATATCCTATGCTATCGAATTTGCCCCAGACTTCCCCGATTGGCTCCAACATGAGTTCCTTGAACACTGCCTTGACAAAGCACCTGTTCTCATCAATGATGTAACAGATTTCTACCAATCACACATCGAATTCAACTACAATATTGGATCTTTACAACTTTCCAGATCTGATTTCTGACTCAGAAATGACCACCCCCACCATGAGCCACTGTTGCCTTGGCTCCTCAACAAACAGCAGGCACTGACTCACAGATCAGCTCACCTTGCTTAGTGAGCTCTTGCAACAGACAATGGATCGGCTAATAATGGCTGAACAAAGAAACAGAGACCTAGAGGCCCATCTGGACCAAGAGCGCAAGGAATGTGATAAAGATCACCTGCCCACAAGTAGTTTCGATGAGCCCAAGTCAAAAAGGGCAGAAGTAGTCAAAGACCCCAGACTCTTTGACAGAAGCTACGACAAGTTTGATGAATAGTGGACAAAGATGTTGGTATTCCAGGAAACCAACCTCTCCATCTTTGGAGAACAGTGACTGGGGGGTCAGAAAGACTGGAACTTAGCAGTCTTCTCCTGAATAGGCATCAAGTCTGGTGAAAAGGACAAAAATGGTGCAGGAGCATGGGCATGCACCAAAATAAAGAAGCAGCATGACAACAATGTGCCATGGCTCTCACTAGGCCAAATAGAAAAACTGCTTAATAACTGATTTTGAATTGGAAATGAAAAAGAAATTGCCACCCAGTGATTGATATCAAGGAAGCAGGGGCACAACAAACGCACTCAAGTTTTTCTTACCCAGTGGCTTGCCCTCTATGACCAGGCACAAGTCGAAGAGAGCACTGGAGTCATGCTTCTGGAACAGTCCGTGTGCCAAGACATCGTAAAACACATGTTTATGCAACAAGAAAGGCCCACTAGCCTTCACGCCTTCATTGCCATGGTCCAAAAATATGCCAATGCAATCAAATCCTTCGAATCATGGTTCCAAGCAAACCAAACAAGACACAATCCAAATGCCATGGAGATAGATCGCATAAACTCCGACAATTGAGAAGAGATAGGCCACTCAACCCAGAGCTGCTATAATTGTGGCAAGGAAGGCCACCTAGCAAAAGACTGCAAAGCCAAGAGTACGGCTTGCAACAAATGCGGTTTCCAACAAGGGGGACACCAAAAGGAATGTTCCCAATTCAAATCCAAGAAAGTGCATGCCGCAGAAGGAACCACTCAAACAAACCAATATGCTGCACCCACCCCCCTCGCCATGCTCTCCAACCCCAGACCAGCTAGGCAACCTAACTGGCAAGCCACTATTTGCAGAATGGACTTCGACGCTGCCCAAGCATACTTTAAAGACCTTGAGGCACACCAGGGAAAAGAGTAGAGTCATCTACATCAGGTAGTAGCATGACTAATACAGACCCCATTTTCATTTCATCATCTAGTAGTTCTTTTTTTAATTTAGTCCCTAACCGATTGAGGGTGCAATGCCAAGATAGTGCTCACCCGTTTTCCTTACATACTACCAATAGTTTCTCAGACTTAGATAGCGATTGTAACTTAGATAGTCTTTCATCTCTGTTGTCTTGATGTGGTAGCCTACCAGACGACATAACCAAAATGGCAACCTCCAAAAAGGAGCATGGTTACTGGAAAGTGACACTTAATTCTGTTTACACAAAAAATAAAAATAGCTTGTCTTTGAACCTGACAGAGAAACATGTGAGAATTCTGAAACCACTCGGCAAGCTATTTATAAAAATCGACATAATAACAAAAACAACAAAAACAAAATGCCAAGCCCTGCTAGACATATTTATTGACCAAATATGGGCAAAGAAAAACAGAATTCTAATGCAACCTCTTGATATGGTGATACTAGTCTACAACATAGATGGATCAATCAACTCAGCAGGCAGCATAGCCTACACTGCCTTGTTCATTATAGACTATCAGGGACATCGTGAGAAAGTCAATGCTGATGTCACCAACCTAGGAAAGAATCAACTAATCCTTGAGTACACGTGGCTTAGGAATCACAATTCCACGATAGATTGGATCATTGGAATGGTCACCATGGATAAGTGCCCACCTAGTTGTGCAGCACTAAAACACCTCATGAGAATACAGGCAAAAGCACATGAAGTTGCTTATGCATATTACATACAAAAGATAAAATCAATCATAGACCTACCAGATGCTGCAGAAGCTGCTAAACTTGTCCCAGCAGAATATCACAACTATCTAGATGTATTCTCTAAAAAGGCAAGCAAGTAAATGCCAGAGAGAAAACCATGGGATCATGCAGTAGATCTAAAGCCCAATTTTGTACCAAAGAAGGGGTGTCTCATCAAACTCAGCCCCCAAGAGCAAGACAAAGTTAAAGTGTTCATTGACAACCAGCTCAGTAAAGGGTACATCTGCCCCTTAAAATTGCCACAAACATCTCCTGTCTTCTTCATCCCTAAAAAGGATGGCAAGAAATGCATGGTCATGGATTATAGATACTTCAACAAGGGAATGGTGAAAAATAACTACCTGTTGCCCTTAATATCGCAAATCATAGATAAACTGAAAGAAGCTAAGCTCTTTACCAAGATGGACCTGTGATAGGGATATAACAATGTCTGTATCAAAGAAGGCGATGAATGGAAAGGAGCCTTCATCTGCCATCTTGGGGCTTACAAACCCCTCGTTATGTATTTCAGCATGTGCAACAGCCTGGCTACGTTCCAGCAGATGATGAATGAAATCTTCTCTGATATGGACGATGTAATAATTATATATCTCAATGATCTCCTTATATTCTTGAAGGATAACGATAGAAAGAAACATATCGAATTAGTACGTAGAGTTTTAGAAAAACTCCAGAACAATGATTTGTTTATTAAACCTGAGAAGTGTTTCTTCAGAGTTACAAAAGTTGACATGCTGGGCATGGATGTCTCTGAAAATGGTGTATCTATGAACTATGAAAAAGTGAAAGGAGTGCAAGATTGGCCAGTCCCAACCACCCTAAAAGGCATGAGAAGTTTCCTCAGACTCGCAAACTTCTATCGCCACTTCATAGCCAATTATAGTCTCATTGCACATCCACTTTACAACCTAACAAAGAAAGATCAACCCTGGATCTGGGGAAAAGATTAACAAACAGCATTTGAGACACTCAAGCAAGCTTTTATCTCCGCCCTGGTACTGGCATACCTGGATGACACAACCCCATATAGAGTCAAATGTGATGCCTTGGACTTCACAGTCAGCACAGTACTATCAACTAAAATAGAAGACAAATGGCATCCAGTGTCTTACATGTCACATAGCATGACCCCTGAGCAATATAACTACATAATAGCCAATAAAGAGATGCTTGCCATCATTCTCACACTAGAACAATAGAAACACCACCTAGAAGGTGCACATCACCAGTTTGAGATTTGGACTGATCATAAGAATCTACAATGGTTCATGAAAGTGCAAGATCTCAATAGATGTCAAGCTCATTGGGTAATGTATTTATCACATTTTGATTACATACTGGTAAACAAATCCAGTACTTCCATGGGAAAAGCAGACACACTCTCCAAGTAAGAGGATCACATGATCAGGATCAAGAATGATAACAAGAACCAAATCATTATCTCCAATCATCGTGTGTAGGTGATGCTTGATATAGCCCTCTTCAACAAAATAAAAGAGGAACAGACCAAATATAGTAACCCTGACAGATCTAAAGATCAGGATGGCATATGGTACTACAACAACAAGATATGGGTTTCCACAAACCTCCAAAAGACCATGATTACTATGTTCCATGACCATCCCTTTTTCAGACATAAAGGTGCAGAGAAGACCCAGGAATTCATATCATGTTATTATAGTTGGCCTAGAGCCAAAAATGACATAGAAACATATTGTAAAGCCTGTGACTGCTGTGCAAGAATGAAACTCACCAATAGAGCACCAGCAGGAAAACTCCAACCCTTAGAAATAGTGGAAGGACCTTGGAAGTCAGTATCAGCCAATTTCATTATGAGATTACCCAAAAGTCATGGCTTCGATAGCATCCTCATGGTAGTTGACAGATTTTCAAAAGAAGTTGTATTCATACCCACGAAGAAAACAGTTATGGCAAAAGAAACTGCCAAACTTTATAGAGATTACATATGGTGCCATCATGGCTTACCCAATAGCTTGGTCAGCAACTGAGAACCCCAATTCGCATCCCAGATGATGATGGATTTACTTAAACTATTAAAAATTGAAAAGAAGATGTTGACAGTGTATCACCCACAAATGGATGGACAAACCAAGTGTGTGAACAGAGAACTAAACCAATATCTCTGCCTATACATCGCAGAAAAGCAAGATCAATGGGCAGAATGGCTAGCACTCACCCAGTTTAATATAAACAACACCAAATCCTTGGTGACTGGTTTCGCACCTTTCCAGCTCACCAAGAGCTTTACCCCTCATATTGGCTTCGAAGCCACAATAGTCAAAGCACCAGCTGCTAAAGAATTCACTGACCAGATAAAAACCAACTTGCAGTTAGCTATAGAGAATCTGGAATGCATATGTCATAGGATGAGTCAGCAAGCTGACAAACATCACTCCCACACACTGGATTACAAACCAGGTGATCTCATATTACTATCGACAGAATATCTCGAACTTGCAGAGCAACCTTCAAAGAAGTTAACAGAATGATGGATAGAACCCTATCAGGTCATTGATGTGTATACAAATGCCATCAAGTTATTGTTCCCCAAATCGAACTGAGCACATGACATAGTAAATATGTCTCATGTTAAACCTTATATAGAACCACTCAAAGGACAGCCTATCCAATATCCTGGACCAGTATCCATTGATGATGAAGGAAATGAAGAATTTGAAGTGGAAAAGATAATCAACTCTTGACCCATAGGTCGTGGCTTCCAATACCTAGTGCATTGGAAGGGATACAATGAATCTGATCATACTTGGGAATCTGTGAGCAACCTTAAAAGGTTGGCTAGCAAAGCAATCGCGGACTTTCATAAATTAAACCCCACAGCTTTGCAAAAGCTCAAAATGGCCTGTATGCTATTTGACTCCCTTTTTACAATGAAAATAGAAAACTTCACATTGGGTTCCACTACAAAGTCATAGGTGATCTGGAATCTTGCTCATAGAAGAGAGGTAATATTATGACTCTCCTCCATAACCTAACTTTTTCTATTTTATTCCCTTTATTTTCTTGATCACATGACTTGATATTCATCACATGATCAGTCATGTGACATTATGTGACCTTATTCATTATCTATGACATCATAATCTAGATTCACATATGTTTACCTCATTCATGGGAATACTCCCACACTTGTGAAAACACTATAGCCTTATATAGTAATAGTAGATAGCTTATTGATAGTCGTACCTTGATCCATGCACCATGTAACATAGTATATAATGTGAATGCAAATGATCAGCAGACCTCAGTCTGTTCTGGTTAGTTTCCCACTAGTCTATACCTGTTCCCATTCATAGTTTGTGATTATTGAGGTGACCTAGTCATGGACAGCTATTGGTTGCTTTCAGTGACCTGATAAAATAAAAAATAAGCATGCAAGGAGATAAAGAAGAGGGGTACAAGCCAGATATGGAACCCTAGATTAGGGTTTAGTTAGGTGATGGAGGAGTTTATCACACTATGCCCTCACTATAGTCCAGATTTCAGATGGACCAGCTTGCTAT
>JBBPMT010000827.1:0-11189 GCA_038090455.1 Garcileccinum viscosum | reverse complement strand
TGCACTGTGTGCGCTGTCACAAGGACTTTTACGACATCGAGAATGAGGAAAAGGACAAGGCATGTCGCATACCACACGATGACGAGAGTGTGCTGGTGTCACGCATTTCCAGGGGAGGTGGTGGATACAAAACGCTCTGGAGTTGTTGCGGACAGATTGCCTTGGGAGACAGAAGCAAAGGTCCACCAGATGGATGGTGTTATGAAGGAGGGCATACTGTAAGTATGATTCTTTTCGCGTATTCATTGTGTATTCATCCCATTGACTTGACTGACGGACAACAACAACCAAACAGATTTCAGACACGCTCAATTCCAAGCCGACTCGACCATCTACAATGACAAACTGACGTCATGCCTCAAGCTCAACTGTCACAGCATACGTGACCGACTTCTGCATGTGCAAGCTTCGCTGTCGCTCAAGAACACTGCCGCTGGAGTGTCCCTGGCATGCAGATCCAACCCTTCACCCACCCGATCATTGGCCTCCACAGCTATGGCTGCTCGCGCTTCGCGCAAATGCGCCTGCAAGTCGCTCAAGGAGGCATCCGGCTCCGAGGTCGAGGACGATGCGGGCAGTTCAGTGGGCCACGATGCAAAAGCCAAAGAAGAAAGGAAGGCGAAGCACGGCGCAAGGGAGGTTGAACGCAAAGGCGAGGGCATGCCAGTCGACACCCCACCCAAATCCAAAGCAAAACCCAAATCAATGCTGCTGTTGTGGCCCGTGTCGCAAGGGCGTCCACCAACGAGCAATCCTACGACCGCTTCCCTCTAGAACCCAGTGGGTGGAATGCGAACATGAAGAAGATGTCCCTGGTCGTTGTTCTTGTGGCCAAACCAAAAGCTGCAACAGGGATGGCACCACCCAGGTCGACTTCGTGCACGCCGGTATCACAAAGTCAGACACATACCACAGCAACAACTTTGGACTCGGAAGCTTCAATGTGCTCATGTCTGAGGACCAGGAGTTGTATACGGGAGGAACCACAGGGCCACGTTAGTGCGGCCAGAGAGTCGAAGCCCATGAGGGAATCTGGATGGATCAAGCAAGGGCGGAAGGCTGACAGTGGCAAAAGCCACAAAACTCCAGGGCAAACAATGTTCGAAGAGGGGTAAGAACAACTTGACTTTTATCACGTCCAAGTTCATGTTTCTCAACTTCAAGATAGAATTCAAACCTAGTAATTCTTTGAAACCTCATCATTCAATCTTGAATGCTCGTGTGATTTCTATAGTGTTCAAGCCGTCATTTCCCCTCATGAAAACCTATGCAGATGAAGGATTACCGAGTTCATTACCACATGACCACTACATCAGCAACTGGAAGAATCTCCCTTCCTCTGACTTTTTTGCTGTCTGCCAGTTGAAATACTGGAATTTGTGTTCATCCTTATCGCTCGTGACTCCTACATCAAAGTCAAGAGAGGTTAACTTCATTTCACTCAAACTATGCCCAAGTGGGTAAACATCTCGTATGTCTGCTGCCACTGGAGGGATATGGTCCTCAATTGCCCAATATTCTGGAGTTACATTCCTGAAACATTGGAGCATTGGATACAAGAGTTTCTGGCTAGACCACAGATGACACCATTGAAGATCAATGTGAAGGTTATGTCTAACCAACCAGAGCATGCCAAATTTCTGTCCATCGAGAAGCAGGTGATGAGCCATGTGCAATGTGTTCAACAACTGTGCCTCGACATCGACAACCATTCGGAAACCAGCAGTCAGGTCCTGTCAAGAGTCTTTTTCATGTGATTTCCTTGCTTGCAATATCTGAAAATATTTGGAATAAATTTCAAATTAACACAATGTAAAACCTGGCTATTTTGCAATGAATACTTCATATGCTAATGTTAGAATCCTGTGGGGTGCCATGGTATACACCTGGGCCTAGTGTGCTGACGACCCTCCATGTCTCCTATGTTTCAATCGATGAACATGAAAATAAAATGACAGACTTCCTTGTCATGCTGTGTCTTATGCCACACCTCGTTCATTTCTCTCACTGCTACTGTCTTCCCTACACCCTTGATTTTCTGTCCAATAGAGAACTTGATGCTACCCCAATGATTGGCCTTCTCCACCTCTCTAGCATGACAATTGAAACGGTCCTGCTTTCAGTAGTTATTGTGTTGGTATCCTGCATAGACATTCCTTTGAAGACAAAAATTCATCTCGAGATCTGGATGTCTGGATATTCTGACCTCGACGACTGTATTTGATTGGCATCTCTTTTTGGACAAAGAATGAATCACTATGATTCTCCAAAGTTTTACTCACTGAACATTGACAACAGGTACCAGGCCATTGCACTCGCTTTCAGTGTACTATCAGAGAGGGTTGGATATTTCCCCCTCACTATCTTCTTCATAGGGCGCCTGATGACTACAGTGCTCTCAAGTTCGTTTTCTCTTCTGGCCTGAAGCACCCTGCCTTGAGCTGCATCTGTAGTCAGTTGCGACACTGGGTCCTCTTTGATGTGCAGATCCAACCCTTCTCCTGCCTGATCACCACCCTCTGCAGCTGCTGATGCTCAAGCTACCTGAAAATGCCCCTGCTAGTCACTTAAGGTGGTGGCCAGCTCTGAGGACCAGGACAATGTGAGTAGTCCAGTAGGCCATGGTGTGAAAGCCAAAGACAAGGAAAGTGAGATGGAGCACTGAGGTTGAATGCAAAGGTATGGTGTTTGATGCTTTGCCCAAGTCCCAGGCAATACAGGAGCCCAAGTTGCAATTGTGGCTGCTTCTATGACCATCTTGTTCTTGAACCCTGGATGACCAAACATGACCATGAAAACCATGTCCCCTGCCAATGGGTCTCCATCGTTCTTGTGGCCAGACCGAGAAATATGACAGTGATGGTAGTCACTGAAGTCAACTTCGCACACACTACTGTTGCAGAGTCAGAGACTTTGATGTGGTTGCATCCGAGAATGAGGAGTTGTGTGCTGGAGATGGCTGCATTAATGCTAATGCTATTATCAAAATGTCGAAGTCAATGGAATGTGGATGGACAAGGCAAGGGTGGAAATTGGCGAGTTTGGAAGAAGAAGTGATGGGAGGTGACAAAAAGGAAATGGAGAAAGGGAAGAGGGAGAGAAAGAGAGAGGAAAAGGTGGATAAGGTGAGACTGATTGAAGTGCACATGCTTGGTGGGTAGTACATTCCTTGTCACATTATCAGCTGTTCCATACCATGTATTCTCTTATCAGTGATGGCACTTCTGCCTGACCCACAAGTGCATCAGCATTTTGACACCTTACTTATTTTACACTTATGACTTGTTGTCTACTTATGTCTAATTGTTGGACTCTTTACCATTTGCCAAGCAACAAGTAACATTTCAGTTATGTTCAAGTGTAAGCAGTGTTCCTGAAATGCATTACCATTCAAGTAACTGTCAAGTCAAGTAACATAATAGGATAATATGGTAGTCAAGTAGAGCTAGCACACAAGTACACCATACATAGCAGGGGAGTGCATTGTCATGGCTACCAGCATACTACATCAGTGCAGCATCATTGTGTCATCATGTCACAGGGTGGGCATGCACTGTCATTGTGTCCTCACAATGTGAGGTGGGTGCTGCAGGAAAGAGGGGTGAGCCTTGAGCAAGTGAGTGAGTGAGTGGAAAAGTGGGAATGAACCTTTGTTGTCACTGTCCATCTTTGCCCTTGTTGCATTGCCACCATCTCCCATCTCCCTTGTCCTCATGTCACCTTCACCACACATTCAAGTATCATCATGTTGTCTTGTCAACAATGACAGTGTACACAATGGAGAGCAGGAGAAAGTGGGTGGCCTGAGGAACCACCACAGTTAAAACTTGTGGATGAAGAGAAAATGGAAATTTATAAGACATCTAACTTGTGATCTCAAAGGCATGATGATCAGCAAATTTATTGACATAAAAGAGTTGGAAACTATCATAGGATTGATGTAGGTGAAGTTGGGTTGAAACAAAGTGTTCACCATAGACCAGGATGAGGTGGGTGGCATGGTAGATTATATCAATGTAAATGATACTGCAAGTGTGCTGCTGCTGTTGATTGACCTATGGATGCACTAACCATATTCCTGTATTTTTGTCTGGCTGGTCACCATCATGGTCAAACCAGTTCATGATAGCACATGGATAGTAGGTATCCTGGAAGTGGAATGAAAACCAGGCAAGGACTCATGTGACCTTTAGACCATTCATCAGATCTGTTTCTGGGTTTGCATTCATGAAAAAACAGTTGTGCTGTGGTCCTTCATTTCTCCAATTGTGAATGAGCTGAATGATCTCATGATGCATGCCATAAATGCCATTGATGTCACTGGGTGCATAGAACAATGCACTTGCCAAGCTGAACACCTTGATTTGGCCAGTGTACTGAGAGTAGTTGTCCTCTGAGTTGGGAGTTTCAAGTGAAGCATCACCAGCATATTGTTGTTGTTGTTCAAATGAAAACCTTGATAGGACAGAAGCAAGATTGGAAATGTGAAGCTCCTTGCCCAGCTGGAGCAAGTTGCATGCTTGTTTGCACTCTAAAGTGTGACAAAGTTGAGGTTATATTGATGCATCAGAAAGAGCATACACTTATGAACATTATGTGCAAGGTAAATGTGTGCCTCAATGGCAATCAGGTTGATATCAGTGGGTATCCTGCTAGCTGTATCATCTTTATAGGATGCCTAGGCCTCCTCAGATATACTATGTGTGCCAGATGCCACCAGTGGATCAGAATTAGGTTGCACTTCACCATGACCACATCAGCTTGAAATTACCAATACTTGATTTACAACCATAGCAATCCATAGCAATCCAAAGGAGCACATACATAGCTCCATAGCACTCCAGCAATATGGCAGTGTCAACAACCAGAATTGGTAATGGTCCATAGTAATCCATAGTTTTCTATAGCAACTCATAGCTCTATAGCTTCATAGCTCCATAGCACTCAAGTACACAACTGACATAGCAATACATAGTCCTCTGGCTATATAGACTATGAATCTTTGCCAGTATTCCTACATCAAACTAAACAATATTGGCCTCTTAAACTAAGCTAACCAGTGCATTGCCAATATTCCTCACCTAGACTAATCAATGTCAGTCTCCTAACCTAAACTAACCAATGCTTTGCCAATATTCCAAATCTAGACTAACAAATATTGGCCTCCTAACCTGGACTAAATAGTACTTTGCCAGCATTTCTAACCTGAACAAACCAATGTTGGCCTTTTAACCTGGAATAACTAGTGCTTTGCTAATATTCCTAATCCAGACTAACCAATATAAGCCTTCTAACCTGGAATAACAAGTTCTTTGCCAATTTCTAATCCAAACTAATTAATGTTCACATTCTAACCTAGACCAATGAATATTTTACCTCCTAATCTGGATTTATCAACTTTGAAAGGTTATAAATCAAGAATCAGCAGTGAAAAAAATTGAAAAAAATCATATGATCATGGAGATCAATTATGGAAAGATTTGCTCTCTAATAACTATGTCATAATTATTTGATTTGATCAATTTATAGATCTAGGACCAACTCTAGGCTTGGGATATTGAATATATTTCAGCCACAAAATGTTTGATCTGTGTGATTAATACCTCAGATTGAAGCCAGATATATATTGTATATATTATCTAGTAATATCATAGCATAATTTGGGCATGATTAGATACAAGATATCTAATGAAATCTGCTCAAAAATAACATGTGATACAAAAGTAGTCATATCTCAGTTGCATCTGCACCAAATTATGTAATTAATTGCTCATATGCAAGCCAACAATCTCCTCCACCTTTGATACAGCCATTACTAAGCATAAAACATCCATGCTATCCAATTATAAATCAGTTCCTTGGTTAGTGTCTGTTTATGTTTGATTAGTGCATTGCTTGACATATTGCTTTGTTGGTATCTAGTTAGTATGTTTGATGCTTGGTTAGTGTGCTTGATGCTTGATTAGTGCCTAGTTAGCAGGCTTAATGCTTGGTTAGTATTTGCTTAGTATACTTGGTTATGCTTGGTTAGTATTTGGTTAGTGTGCTTGGTTATATGCTTGCTTGATGTTTGTTTAGAGTACTTGATTATGCTTGGTTAATGTTTGATTAGTATGCTTGGTTATGCTTGATTAGTATCTCATTAGTGTACCTGGCTAGTATATAGCAACAAAGTGCAAAGCAATATAGCAAAAAGACTTAGTGAAATTTAATTGTGTTGCTTACATCATCTACTTCATTTGTATTGTATTGTATAGAATTGAAACTCAGCAGCTTCCAGGTATTTAAACCCAGCACTCTTTAATTTTATTTTTCATACTCTTTTTTTCTTCAACCACTACCATCCTCTCTCATTCACTTATTACTCATCACTATTTATTATCTTACTATTTATAACTAAGTTAGACACTATCAATGGCTCTGGTGAGTTTTTTTTTATATTTTTTTAGAATACTTGTTTGAATGTCTAACTCATTTTATCTGTTTGTCATTGTAGTTAATGGTCATAATGGTAAGCTTTATCTTTATTGTGTGTTAGCAGGCCCTGGTAAGTTCATTTATCTAGTAGTTGATTAGTATATGTACATGATGGTAGATAATATGTAGTTAATATATGATTATGCAATATATTGCAATTTTGAATCTATTGATAAATGCTCTTAAAATTGATTGATTTCTATAGAGATCTATAAGTATCTATAGAATTGCATAGTGTTATAGTTCTCCATATCAAGTCATAGCTCTTTCTAGCCAGGTTTTATATTCCATAGCAATCCATAGTAACCCATAGAGCCACAGAGCCATAGCAATCTATAGCATCATAGTATTTAGGTAGCTGGCCAGCACTTCATAGCACTATCTAGCCTGGATCTAGCTATGGACCTATGGCACTATGTGGCACTATAGAGCACTATCTAGCACTTCACAGATCAAAGTAATTTGCTGATGCATTATTTGAGTATTTGTCATGTTATTACTAAGATATTTATCATCAGAGATCACCACAACTTACTTTCATTATTTGTTGATCAAAGGACATAAATCAGAATGTGGAAGTCAAGCATGCCATGTGCTATGAAGTTGCTGCATGCTGCAGCAAGTTTGTCCATCCATTAATTGGAAAGTAACATTTGACCAAGCAGCTGGTTTCAGTTTGATCATTGGTAAGGCTCATTGACAACCTTGATATGTTTTGATTCTGTTATCAAGGAATAAAGACCATTTGGGGCATCAAACAGGTGAATTATGTTGATATAATGCTTCATAGAGTGTTGCTGCAGTAGGAAAAATGATATAACAACATTCACAACCTTAAAGACTTCATGGAACTTGTAGAATCAATCCAGTGCATCTTGAATCTGCTTGAGTGTCCATTCATCAATGACATTCTGCCACATCAGGTAGCAGAACTCCGGAAAGGTGCACACTGTGCACACCATCTACAGGAGGACATGGCTATCAATAGCAGGCAAGTAGACCTATAGTTTCAAGGGGTGGTTTCAGTGATAGCAGAAAGCAATGTTGAAGCAGGTTGAAACTTATCTTCATCAAAGCCTTTGAGTTGTTTCCAGTCCATTATTTAAAATTGCAACCCTGCAGAAAGTGCTGTTGACTAGAGAATGATATGACCACTGCAATACTAAGTACATTATATTCATGAGGCAACTGGATAGTGATAGAAATGAGGACCACTCTCACTGACAATCAATGTCATCTAGTATTGATTGGGCCACAGCTTTGCTGTAATGCTGATTGATAAACCTCTCAATCCAGTCTACTAAATAATCTTTGAAAGTGTCTTTGATCAATTGATGTAAAATATCAGGGGACAGCAATAGGTGAATGTTCATGTGGGGGAAATCATTTGTGAATGGCTATGTTACAGGTGTATAATCAAAACATGCATTCAACTATCAACACATGACTTACCACAAGATCACTGACAATTCCATACTTATTTCATAATACACCCAATTCAATATCTTTTGTGAGTAAATTTGTGTGTTCTCTGGAATGATAGAGCATGTTCATGTTGAGCTCTTTGTTCCTTGCCATACATCTAGAGATATGTGCAATGTCAGTGATATAATAGATAGTATCCCTCAGACTGACTTACTTTGCACATCAGTTGTGGACAATGCATGCTAATAGTACTTAGTGTTTTAAGGTCCAGTCTAGTCTGGTCTTTTGCCAAAAATTTGGAAAGACTGGACCATAACTGGACCTGGAAATTTCCTGATATGGAAAAAACCAGACCAAAATCAATAAAAACAAACAAAATCAGTCTTTATTAGTCTTTTGGTCAGTTATAACTGGTCTGTAACTGATTAGACCATGTCTGGAAAATACTACAGATTCTCAGCTTTCACTCCATATTTTTTTCATGTAAATTGGTTCACACATGATTGAGATATGATCAAAATAAGATTAGATGATCAACTGGATAAAAGTAGATAGAAATATCAATCTTGGAATAATCAGAACATGGAAATTGCGCTTAGTGGTGGCTGTACTGGATGTATTATACAGTAATAGCTTTCATTTGAGTCATGGATCTCATTAATTGGCCTATACACAGATGAGATATGGCCAATCTTGAGTTTTCTCTTCTTTCAACTTAGATTTATTCATAGAAATTTGAATAAATTAGCTAAAGTCTTGTAACTATTTGAGGAAATGGGGGGAATATAGATTGTTCAGGGGCATACATAGGGAATACTCAACAGAACAGTTTTTCTGAAATCTTGAAATTAAAAAGACCAAACTGAGACCAGAAAAAAGCAGTCTAGGACTAGACCTTTGGTCTCAGTCTTAGGTGGTTCAGTTTCAGTCTGGTCCCAGTTTTTGGGCAGTCCTAAGACTGGACCTTGAAACACTAATAGTACTTGCTCTTCATAGTTAGCTATGTATGGTCTAAGGGTGAAAATGACATGCTGATAGTACCCATTAGCAAATTGTTTGACTTTCCATGCACTCATATAGGGTTTCAGGTGATCAAGAATTTTGGATAGTGATCAGTGAAACAATTGGCACTGGAATTTATGGAAGGCAGATGTTAATGCATGCTCCTTTGTGGCTACCATAAAATCTGCATGAGCAACAATTGGCATGGATACAACAATGGAAAAAAACTTATTTTTTGGCATTGCCAAGAAGGCAATCAGTTTGATGCCATTCTTATATGAATAATGTACAGTGTTGCAGAGTTACTGAGAGAAAGATAGAGCAGGTAATAATCATGTTGTCTAGTTGCCACAGATATGGTGGTCTTGTCAGACCTGAGAATAATAGGTATTAGCACTGCATCTTGAAGAATCTTGAGCAATGGTGTTCCATAGATTCATTAGACAATGAGCTTATGTATTTAAGTGTAATGGAACTTACTGCCTCCTCCCAGGCCCAATCATCTGACATGAAGTCTTGTCAACAACATGAATTTGCCACTATGTCATACTCCATGTATGGCACAAAGTCTATTGCATCTTTGAAGTCAGGATCACCAATGATTTGTGTGATAGTGGTTTCAGGATTGCACATCCACACATTATACATATTGTCCATCAAGAGACTAGGATTTTCCATCCAGTCACTGCAATACTTTACACCAAAGCACTTCTAGGTGATGTCACTAATGTATGTGATATTGATGGTGTTATACAAATCAGCTGAGTTGCTAAATAGTAGTTGGTTGCTGTGTTTTTGCAGGTATGCTGAAAAATATCCAGGAGCTTGTTTACATTGCCAGCTGACATCTGGATCTGTGCATACAGGAGGTTTGCCAGCTCAAACTGTATGTGGTCTTTGAGTAGACTCCAGTTATCTGGTGCCTTTCCAAAGTATGGTGAAGGTGGGGCATCAGGTGGTAGGAAGTTGCCAGTGGCATCACAAGAGTGGCTTATGTGTAAAAAATAAGCAATGGCTTCAGAGAGCATCTGAGTGGGCAAAGTTTTGGTAATGTACCTGTCAAATTGGTATGGTAATTACAGTAAACTTTGGCACTGGGTCTATGTCATTGTGGATCAACAACCTTGCTATTGACTTCCACAGTGGGAGGATCATAGTCTGAGCTACCAATTGGATCTATCAAGTTGTCAGCCTATTCCATGAGGGCAATACCACCTGCTGTTGGATTGGCAGAAGGATTTCTGCCCAAAACCTGGGGGTGGAAGCAGTTGATGTATCTGGTAAGGCCAGACTTGTTGCTAAACCATTGTCTGTAGTTGAGGAATTTGCACTGAACATGAATTGGCATATTGGAACAGTGGCTAGAGTGCATGAAGGGGTTGAACATGGATTTTGAGTCTTAACAGAAGGAGTTGCTATACACAAGCTGAGCCAAAGTGCACTAGTAGGTTAAAAAATATAAGGTTATAACTGACTTATGAAGTAGAAAGGATCCTTGACATAAAAAAGGGTGACAGGGATGGGCCACAAATTTGCATCACCTTTCCACTAAACTTCAACCACTCTCATTTTTGAATTTCTTTTCCTCAATTCCTTGTTTTAGTTACTTGCTATGCAATCTTCAAACCCACTCACCTCTCCTCAGCATATGCATACATCAAATGCTAGCAAGTATCCAGGCCTGCCAGATGTTGTTCCTAAATGTCAGTCACATACTGAAAAGTTAGCTGATGATGCAGAGAAAATAGAATTCCAGGCTATGCAATACAAAAAAGCTTTATTCACATTGGATACTATTGCTTCTGTCAAGAAAGACATGGAAGTAACTCAGTTGACAATGTGGGCAGTGATCAAGAAAAATGTTTGCCCAGCCAAAAAAAGTGTAAGCACTAAAGCTGGCATGGCTGCCAGTGCTGCTGATACACCTAAGCTCCTGGATAACTACTTAGCTTTCCATAAAGTGATAGGATGATTAGAACTAATTCTATACAACACTCACTCCAATAAAGATACAAATGCTCCAAGTCCTGCATCTAGTGCCAGCACTGAGCCAATGCCAAAAAAGCCTGGAAATGGGCTTGGTTTACATGATCTACTTGCTGCAGCACAGACTTGCCACTTGCAAGAGAAGCAGCTGGTATCAGCATTAGCCAAAATTTATAGTGGGGCAGAGGCCCCACAGCCACAAGTTGACAGGTGTGAACTTGAACACATTTGGACTGGTGATTTGGACAAGTAAGCATATAATTCTTTCACTGTTGACCTTATGTTATTACTCATGGAGC
>JBBPMT010000823.1:0-11229 GCA_038090455.1 Garcileccinum viscosum | reverse complement strand
ATCTTACCTTTATGGTAGTGATTAGTAATGATAAGTAGTGGTCAATAGGTACTAAATGACTTCATAACTTATCTATAGGTCAACTATTAGTGATGAATAACAAGTATACATCACTAATTTCAACAACAACATCTCTCCACAGCTCAAGGAGAGATTCCACTGCCACACTCACTGATCAGCTTGAATTGCTGACAGAGTGCCTGTCCACTATGCTGGTCAGATTGGAAGCAGCCAAGTCAAAGGCTAAAGACCTCCAAAACCAACTGGACCAAGAACAGCAAGAAAGGATAGAAGAGGAAAGCACAAAGCCGATGGCAGAGACATTAAAGAAAGCTGAGGTGGTGAAGGATCCAAGGATGTATGACGGGTCATACAGCAAATTCAACGAATGATGGACCAAGATGCTGGTCTTTAGAGAAATGAATCTTAGCATGTTCAGAGAACACAAAATGAATGATGAGAAAAACTGGAACCTCACTGTTTTCTCTCGCATTGGCACTAAGGAAGAAAAAGACAAAACGGAGCAGGTGCCTAGATACAAACTGAAATCAAAAAGCACCAAGACCTAGATGTTCCATGGCTAAAATGGCAGGAGCTTGAGAAACTCCTTGCAAACAGATTTAGAATTGGAAATGAAAAGGAGATTATGACCAAGAAGCTAATGGCATGAAAACAATATCAAAATAAGTGCATACAAGTCTATCTAATGCAGTGGCTTGCATTGTATAACCAGGCTGAATGCAACGAGGCCATGGGAATAGTGCTGCTGGAACAAGGAGTCTAGCAAGATATTATAAAGCACATATATATAGGGCAAATGCCCCAATTGGCTGCATGAATTTCTGCAACAAAAGGTACAGGACTATGCAAATGCACTTGAGTTCTTCGAATCCCACTTTAATAGCTTCTAAAGATCAAACTGGGATCCAAATGCCATGGATATCGATGTCATGCAAACTGACAATCATGAAGTCAACTATGCTTTACAAGGCTGCTATAATTGTGGTAAAGAAGGGCACCTAGCACAAGACTGCAAAGCCAAGAGCACAGCCTGTGCAAAGTGCAGGTTTTGACGAGGTGGGCACTGCAAAGAGTGCTCAAAATGCAAATCAAGGCAAGTTCATGCTGCAGAAGGAACTGCACAAACAAACCAAAATGCTGGACCCCCCCTTGGTTGCCCCCTCACTACTCTATCTAGATTTGCTGAATAGGTAAACTGGGAAGCAGCTATTTGAGGCATGAATCTTGAAGCTGCATGCACTTACTTCTGGGATCTCGAGTCCACACAAGGAAAAGAGTAAGCTCAGACATATCAAGTAATGTACTGAGTAATATGGATCCTAGATACATACATAGCAATTCTCCATTTTTTTTTTCACTTAGCTTCTTCTCAATCGAGGGTGTGACGCCAAGATAGTGCTCACCCATTTTCCTTATCTGTTTTAAATAGTTTTTCTGGCCTTGAATCTGATGTAAATCTAAATAATGATAGCTCTTCTTCTCTCTCTTTATCTCCAGTATCTGTTATGACCCTTGTTAAACTCCCTTTTTTTTTCTTCATCAATAGGTATTTCCTCGGTCACGTGACTTGATATTCATCACATGACACATCACATGACATCATGTGACATAGCTTACATAGATAGGTATGTCATAGGTCTGGACCATGACATCATAACATGCATAGTACACATGTATGGGAACTATCCCATGACCATAAGAGTCATATAGCTACTTATAGTATATATTACCAATACGCTTTGTAATAGTGCCGGCCCTCATGTGGTCCATGCACCTATCGATATAGTATATATACCTGCAATATAACGACCAGCAGACCTCAGTCTGTTCTGGTTAGATACCTACTAGCCTATACATTCTCCTTCATTGAGTCTTGTGATTATCAAGGTGACCTAGTCGTAAACAGCTGGTAGTTGCTTTCATAAGAACAGACTCCCTTTTTCCTACCTCACCTCACCAACACCGTTATGTGTCATCCTCACCACTTTTTCTATACCACTCGAAATAGTCAGATCCCAGACTCAAGGGAGACCTTGCGATAGCCAGCGATAAGGCTCTTAGCTTGAAATAGCAAGCTGGTTACCCCGTGATAGTACAAGGACTGCAACCTTGTTTCCATTGCATTCATACGCTCATCCAGCGTAGCTTCGGTTTGCATTGTCAGAGTAGACCACATTCGAGTGGACCCTTCTGACCGCCGAAAAACAAGGATCAAACCCTTAGCGCATATTGGGTCAGCACAGCAGACGGATACTGTGCAAACCCTTGCATCACGATCTCTACGAGCTTAAGATTCGCAGTCTCGGTGTACTAAAATGTCAGCTGTAGCCAGGCAGTTCCCCGGTTCCCCCATTTACCATCGACACTCGCGGAGGTACTGCTTGACCGCGACAAGTAGGAGTTTTTTCCCCACAGATATATGGACTTTAGTGATATATACAGCGACAACTGGAGAGCCCTTCAAAACAAAAATTACATTGCCATCTCCACTGATATCTCTGAGTGATTACCAATTGACAAGGACTTCGATCCTAACGACACCATTGTAAGGGACGCCCCTTACCACATCGACTTCGCACCCGACTTCCCCATTTGGCTGCAACACGAATTCCTGCAGCACCACCTTGACTGCACACCCATTCTGATAGACGACACACTCGACTTCTATCAATCTTCCATCAAATTCAACTACATAGATCATGTTGGGACTTTACGATTGACCTCCCTCCCCGCTGGACTGCCCCAGCAGCAGCACGAGCAGCAACAGCTCAACCCCCACCGTGACAGCATCCCGTGCCCGTCCCCGTGACTCCAAACCAGATCCCGCTGCCCTACTTGTAGATCAGCTCGCATTGCTAACAGAAAGAATGTCGGAAATGATGGTCAGGCTGGACCGATCCGAACGTGAAAATCAGGAGCTGAGGGATCAGCTCGACCAAGACTACGAGGACCACACGGCCAACCAAGCTGAGGACCCCATACTGGGCTGCCAAGGAAAACGTGCTGAGGTAGTCAAAGACCCTGGCATGTACGACAGATCTTATGCAAGTTTGACGAATGGTGGACGAAGATGCTGATCTTCAGAGAAACCAACCTGGACCAGTTCGGCAAACATAAGCTGAATAAAGAGAAAAATTAGAACCTGGCAGTCTTCTCCAGGATAGGAACCGATAGGGAAAAGGACAAAAATGGTGCAGGTGCTTGGGCTAGAACCGAGCTAAAGAAACGCTGTGATGCCAACGTCCCCTGGTTACCCTGGAGGGAACTTGAAGGACTCCTCGCCAGCCGGTTCAGGATTGGCAACGAAAAGGAGATCGCCATCAAGAAGCTGATGGCACGAAAGCAATATAGGAACGAATGAACTCAGGTGTTCCTAATGCAATGGCTAGCATTTTATGACCAAGCAGAGTGCACAGAAAGGATGGGCATCATCTTGCTCAAACAGGGAGTCCGACAGGACATCATTAAACACATGTACATGCAGAAGGAACAACCTGCAACCCTGTATGAGTTCATGATGAAAGTCCAGGATTATGCCAATGCTATAGAAGCTTTCAAATCATGCTTCGACGGGTCCCGATCACACAAAGACCCCAATGCTATGGATATAGATGTCATCAACTCCAACAACCAAGAAGACATCGGCCGATCTTCTCGGGGCTGCTACAATTGCGGAAAGGAAGGCCATATGGCACGCGATTGCAAGGCCAAAAGTACGGCATGTGCTGAATGTGGGTTTAGGCGAGGAGGACACCGCAAAGAGTATTCCAAATTTAAGTCAAAGAATGTTTGAAGAGCAGAAGGAACTGCTTCAACAAATCAAAATTCCGAACAACGACCGCTCGCAACACTCTCTCACCCCGCAAAACTCAATGGCCAGCTAAACTGGCAAGGTGCCATCTGTGGCATGGACCTAGAAGCCGCAAGGGCTTATTTCAGAGATCTTGAATCCACACAGGGAAAAGAGTAGGCTTGAACACATCGGGTAGTGTACCAAGCAATATGGACCCTAATTACGTAAATAGTTCTTCTTCTCGTTTCTTTTCTTTAGTTCCAACTTGATCGAGGGTGTGACGCCAAGATAGTGCTCACCCGTCTCCTTTATCCATTTCAAATTCTTTTTCTGTACTCAATAGCGAATATAACTTAGATAGCGATTCCGATTCCTCTTCTGTATTTAGTTTTGAATCTACCAAAACGGGGATCTCCAAAAAGGAGCTTGGTCACCGGGAAGTGACGCTTAATTCCGTTTGCACAAAAAATAAAAATAGTTCTCCCTTGAACCCGAACAAGAGAAAAGTGCGCACACTAAAACTGCTCAAAGAACTATTCGTAAAAATCGACATAATTACAAAAAACACAAAAACAGCTGTAAATGCTCTCTTAGACAGTGGAGCAACCAGCATCTTCATCGATACCGCATGGGCAAAGAAGGAAAGAAACCCTTTGCAAAGCTTAGAATAGGTTGTACTGGTTTACAACATAGATGGCACCATCAATTCAGCAGGTGGAATAGCCTACACCACCACCTTAATAATAGATTACATGGGACACCGCGAAAAAGTAACAGCAGACATCACTAACCTGGGAAAGAATCAAATGATCCTAGGATACACATGGTTAAGAGATCATAACCCGTCCATTGACTGGACTAAAGGAACTGTCACTATGGACCGCTGCCCCACGTCATGTGCAGCACTACATCATAGCTACGTCAATAGGATGGAATCCCATGAGCAAGCTTATGGATACCATATTGGTAGAACCGACAACGGCAAATACGAACCAGCCGACGCGTCCGAAGCTAAAAAGCTCATCCCATCAGAATACCATGACTTCATAGACGTCTTTTCGAAAAAGGCAAGCGAGCAAATGCCAGAACGAAAACCTTGGGACCATGCAGTAGATCTGAAGCCCGATTTCGTACCTAAGAAGGGTCGATTGATTAAATTATCTCCCCAAGAACAGGACGAAGTCAAAGTATTTGTGGACAACCAATTATCGAAAGGGTACATCCGATCCTCCAAATCGCTGCAGACATCTCCCATCTTCTTCATCCCTAAAAAGGACGGAAAGAAACAAATGGTCATGGATTATAGATATTTAAATGAAGGGACTGTTAAGAATAACTACCCTTTACCCTTGATCTCACAAATCATAGACAAATTGAAAGGATCTAAGATCTTTACCAAGATGGATCTCCGATGGGGGTACAACAATGTGCAAATCAAGGAAGGCGACAAATGGAAAGGAGCCTTCGTCTGCCATCTCGGGGCTTACAAACTCCTCGTCATGTACTTCGGAATATGCAATAGCCCAGCCATGTTCCAGCAAATGATGAATGAAATCTTTGCCGATATGGATGACTGTGTCATCATCTATCTAGACGATTTATTGATCTTCTTGAAGCACAACGACAAGAAGAAACACGTAGAGGCTGTGAGAAAAATTTTACAGAGACTCTGTGAAAATGACCTTTTCGTCAAACCAGAAAAGTGCTTCTTTGGAGTGTCCCAGGTGGATATGCTAGGAATGGACATAAGCGAACATGGAGTGTCAATGAATCATGAGAAAGTCAAAGGAGTAATGGAATGGCCTACACCAACCACCATTAAAGGAGTTCAAAGCTTCCTAGGACTCACCAACTTCTATAGACGATTCATCAACAATTATAGTTTGATAGCCAGACCGCTTCATGATCTAACCAAGAAAGATCAACCCTGGAAATGGGAAACGGCACAACAAGAAGCTTTTGACAAGCTTAAACAAGCATTCACATCGGCACCGGTACTAGCATATCTGGATGACACAACCCCGTATAGACTCGAATGTGATGCATCCGACTTTGCAGTAGGAGCAGTGCTCTCTACCAAAATAGATGACAAATGGCATCCGGTTTCGTTTATGTCACACTCTATGACACCGGAACAATGTAATTATATGATAGCCGACAAAGAGATGTTAGCCATTATCCTCGCGCTCGAATAATGGAGACACCACCTAGAAGGCGCCCACCACCAGTTCGAAATATGGACAGATCATCGAAACCTGCAATACTTTATGAAATTGCAGGATCTAAATAGGCGTCAAGCAAGATGGGCGCAATATCTATCCAGGTTCAACTACATATTGGTTAACAAGCCAGGAACCTCCATGGGAAAAGCCGATGCACTCTCTAGAAGAGAAGATCACATGATCGGCATCGAGGATGATAACAAAAATACGATAGTCATCCCAGCTCACTGCGTATGGTCTCTTGAAGAAACCAAATTATTTGATAGAATCAAAATAGCACATTCAGGGTTGAAAGCCCCTGATGGGACGATCCTCTGTGAAGGATTATGGCACTACCGAGATAAAATCTGGGTGCCAATCGAGCTTAGAAGGGGGGTAATCACTTAATTCCATGACCATCCCTTCTTCGGACATAAAGGAGCTGAAAAGACGCTCAACTTTGTCACTCGATACTATAGTTGGCCCGGCACCAAACAAGACATAATCGACTACTGTAAGTTGTGTGATAGATGCGCATGCATGAAAACCTCCAACCAACCGCCGGCCGGTTTACTACAACTGTTACCTGTAGCAGAAGGACTCTGGTGATCCATATCTGCCGATTTCATTACGGGATTACCCAATAGTAAAGGCTTCGACGCCATTCTTGTTATAGTCGACCACTTCTCTAAAGAAGTAGTCTTAATTCCCACGAACAAAATGGTCATGGCACAAGGAACAGCTGAACTATATAGAGACCACGTGTGGAAATACCACGGATTACCTAATAGCTTGGTCAGCAACCGAGGCCCTCAATTCACATCACAAACGATGACGGATTTATTAAAGCTACTAAAGATAGAAAAGAAGATGTCCTCTGCATACCATCCACAAACAGACAGACAAACCGAATGGGTCAATTGGGAATTGAACCAATACCTACATCTTTACATAGCCAAAAAGCAAGACACATGGGTGGACTGGCTGGCCATTGCACAATTTAATTTCAATAACACAAAGTCTTCGTCTACTGGATATAGTCCCTTCCAGCTCACAAAGACCTATAGTCCACAACTCGAGGTTGAACCCAAACAAGTCAAAGCTCCGGCAGCCAAAGAATTCGCAGACGAAATCAGTGCTTCCCATGATATAGCCAAAAGAAACCTAGAACGTGCACGTCAGCAAATGAGTCAGTAGGCTGACAAATACAGAAAGCCGGCCCCCGCTTACAAAACCGGCGACCCCGTACTTCTCTCAACTGATCACTTGACGTTATTGGATCGACCAGCCCGGAAGTTAACCGAAAAATGGATAGGACCTTATCAGGTTATCGACGTGTATACCAATGCCGTCAAACTATTGTTCCCAAAATCAAACTGAGTGCACGACGTTGTCAACGTGTCTCGTGTTAAACCTTATATAGAGCCTCTCAACAGACAACTTGTTGTACGCCCCAGTCCGGTATCGGTTAACAACGAAGGCGACAAAGAATACGAAGTCGAGCACATAGTCGATAGTAGACCTATAGGTCGAGGATTCCAATATCTCATCCATTGGAAAGGGTACGATGAAACAGAACGTACCTGGGAATCTGCGACCAATTTGAAAAAGTCAGCCTCGAAGGCCATAGCAGACTTCCACCGAGAGAACCCCACGGCACCTCGGAAACTAAGAATGACACGTAAACTGTTTGATACAGTATTCAGCACTCTCCTGGTGAACTTTACCTCGGGATGTTGTACTCTGCCCTCATCTCCGACTCGGCCGACTGCGGATCTGGAATCTCCGCTCTAGAAGGGGGGTAATGTTACGACCCTCGTTAAACTCCCTTTCTTTTTCTTCATTGATAGGTATTTCCTCGGTCACATAACTTGATATTCGTCACATGACACATCACGTGACATCACGTGACATAGCTTACATAGATAGGTACGTTATAGGTCTGGACCATGACATCATAACATGCATAATACACATGTATGGGAACTATCCCACGACTGTGAGAGTCATATAGCTACTTATAGTATACATTACCAATACGCTTTGTAATAGTGCCAGCCCTCATGTGGTCCATGCACCTATCGATATAGTATATATACCTGCAATATAACGACCAGCAGATCTCAGTCTGTTCTGGTTAGATACCTACTAGTCTATACGTTCTCCTTCATTGAGTCTTGTGATTATTGAGGTGACCTAGTCGTGAATGGCTGGTAGTCGCTTTCAGTATCTCAATGTGATCGCCTACCAGATATCTTAACCAAAATGGTGATCTTTGAAAAGGAGTGCAGTCACTGAAGCAGAAGCTATTGAGGATAATAGAAAATGGGGTTAGAAGGTATGTGCACTGGTATACACGCCTAGGGGTTCCACTTGTAGGTTAGACCCTATGGACACCTCTTGCTATCGATGGGGAGCTCGAGGATAAAGATGAATCTCTTGATGAGTTGCAGACGGAAGAGCTTGCTAGAAAGGCCTATGGGCAACTAGGAGATGAACCAAATATAACAAGACTGGGGTCTTGCTATTGGTGATTCCATACTATATATACTATGCTATAGTGTGCATGGACCATGACATGAGGGCCGGCACATACATACTACAAGGGGATAGATAAAACCATGAGGTAATAACATGGTGTGGCAGAATAGAAGAGATGGCAGGGACCATGAGAAGTATGAAATGGTGCCACATATCATGAGGTAGATGCGAGTGTGGCAAATCTATAGATAAATGAATAGAAGATCCATCAGGATCTACAATCTATCAAGATACGAAGAGATCAGGATCGGGAGATACAGCAGCCAATAAAAGGTGAAGAGGCCAGCATCTATAAAAAGGTAAACAATAACAAATAGACTCGCCATGATAGATGTCATGTGATAACCAGCATCTAGCTGTCATGTGACCAAGGAGAAGCACTGGGATAAGTGCGCGGCTATGAGGATAGGGAAAAGTCTTGAAATGGAACCCTAGACTAGGGGCAAGTTAGGTTACAATGGTGTTTGCAACAGTCACTAGGAAGTGACACTTAATTCTGTTTATACAAAAAATAAAAATAGCTTGTCTCTGAACTCAATGGATAAATAAGTGCACACATTAAAGCCACTCCAAGAGCTATTTGTAAAAATTGACATAATCACAAAAACACAAAAAACAGAAGTCAACACCTTGCTAGACAGTGGCACCACTGGAATCTTCATCAATAGTGCTTAAGCAAAAGCAAAAAAAATACCCTTGCAACCTCTAGAAAATGTTATACCAGTCTATAACGTGGATGGAACCATAAACTCAGCAGGCAGAATAGCATACACCACCACAATAGTCATAGATTATCAAGGACACCGCAAAAAAGTACCCATGGATGTCACCAATCTTGGAAAGAACCACATGATCCTTGGATATACATAGCTACAAGATCACAACCCCTCCATGTTGAAATTAGTGATGTATACTTGTTATTCATTACTAATAGTTGACCTATAGATAAGTTATGAAGCCATCTAGTACCTACTGATCACTACTTATCATTACTAATCACTACCATAAAGGTAAGATTAGTACTAGCCCCTATATTCAAGAATGTCTTGAGTCTATGTTCTAGTACTGTTAGACAGTATTGAGAGGCGCTACTAAGGGCTGATAATATCTGCCCTATGCACCTAATCAGTGGGCTGATTACACTTAGATGACTAGATATATAACCTACAGATAAAGATCATTTAATGATCTACACTATAGGTAATATGTCAATATGATACATCTATCATTGATACATTGTCATCTATGATAGGTCGACACCTTGTGACACTAATACTTACTCATATTTGTTATGTTTCATACTTTGTTATTGGTTACTTACAAGTTTCAGTTCATTCCTAACTGATTCTATCTTTTATCTTAGAGTACAAATCTTCGACATACTTTTCTCTATTTAGATATGTTCTACATACATGTAAATACTGTAGAACTAGTATATAAGGCTACTACAAGTGACCTACATAAATACAAGCTATTCCCTTTGGAATATTTTACCTGCTTCAACTACTTATTCCTCAAATACTGGTGAGTTTCACACCAAGTCTTTTTCCTCATTGCACAACTATGCCCAAGGGGATTATCCAAATTCCTTTACTTCATTGACTGGATATAAGGTTTGGTGGTCATAAATTGTTGCCCAAAGTCATATGCTGCTCTTCAACATAGCTACATAAATTGTGTGGAAACACACGAAATCAATTATAGCTACCATATAGCCAAAGCAGATGACAGAAAATATATACCCACCAATGCAAATAAAGCTAAAAAACTCATCCCTGAACCATACCATGAATATATAGATGTCTTCTCAAAGAAGGCCAGCAAGTGAATGCCAAAACAAAAACCCTAGGACCATGCAGTAGATCTAAAGAAAGATTTTGTACCAAAAAAGGATTGATTGATCAAGCTATCTCTCCAAGAACAGAATGAAGTCAAAGCCTTTGTGGATGACCAGTTATTGAAAGGGTACATCCAACCCTCTAAATCACCACAAACATCATCCATTTTCTTCATCCCTAAAAAGGATGGAAAGAAATGCATGGTTATGGATTACAGATATCTAAACAAAGGCCCCATGAAAAACAACTATCCATTGCCCTTGATCTTGCAAATCATAGATTAACTAAAAGGATGTAAGATCTTTACCAAAATGGACCTTTATTGGGGCTATAACAATAGGTAAATCAAGGAAGGTAATGAATGAAGCAGAAGCTATCAAGGACAAGAAATGAGTTAGGGGTATGCATAATAAGGTATGTGCCTAGGGGTTCTGCTTGTAGGGTTACAATCTACGGATATCCCACTATGTCAGAGAATAAGCTCAAGATAAAAAAGTAAGACTTGCTTGTGAGTCGCAGAAGGTTAGACCAGTAGAAAGGCCATATAGGCAACTAGGGGATAAACTGACTATAACAAGACTAGAGTCTTGGCCAATGATTACAAGTCTATATATATTGTACATGAGTATGCATGGACTACTAGTTAAGGGCCAGCACCTGCTATAATAGACTATAGTAAAGCTGTGAGGCAACAATGTGGTGAAAGCGACCGTAGCCTATGCAGCTAAGTCACCTCGATAATCACAAACTATAGAAAGGGGGCATGTAAAGGCTAGGGGAAACTAACCAGAACAGACTGAGGTCTGCTGGTCGTTGCATTGCAATTTATATACTA
>JBBPMT010000822.1:0-11230 GCA_038090455.1 Garcileccinum viscosum | reverse complement strand
AAAAACAGGCATATGTTAGCAGTTGCATTCCTCCTTTGAAAGATGGTTTCTGAGTTGTAGTATTGCAGCACTTGTTTGGAAGGACTGTTGGAAGGCCCAGGTATTGTCATGCTTATAAAAACTCAAGATATAAAGTAGTATAAATAGGGTTCAATCTGACCCTGAATGATAACAATCTTCCTATCTAATCACTGCTCATAAAAAGTATTTCCAATACTTCTTACATCACCTCAAGTTATCTTTCAGCTGCTCTATCATTCCTAGTAAGTTCTCTACTAGAGATAACTTCCTCCACCATAGAACTATGCTGTGCTGCTTTACCCTGCACATATCCAAGTTCTATAATGCCCTTTCTAGGTGTCTGCTTGTCAACAATGTCTTTGTGCTTGATGCGCAGATCAGGTTCTATGGGGCAGTTGATGCTCTTATGCCCATGACCATGGCACCAACAGCATGAGAGAGGTTTTGGGCACTTTTTCGCATAGCAGCCCATACATCTGCAGTTGTAACATGCAGGGCAGTCCTTGGTAGTGTGCTCTTTGCTCGTGCACACTTTGTAGGGGTATTTTTCTGCCAAGGTTATGTGCCTGGTGGCACTCACTGGAAGGCCAACACGTGGGGCTTCTCTGATGGTGGTAATAGCTAGGTGTTTAACCACAGTGGTGAATGAGGTGGGGATGGCTGATCAAATGGCCTAAGGGACAAGAGGAGTGAGTGCCTTCTTTGGGAGGCGGACCATGATAGGGGACAAGGATGAAGACATATCTTGCATTATATTCGGGAGTGAACAAGGAAATGGGGGCATCAGAAGCCAAAAGGTCAATGACTATAAAACAAAGATAAATCCAGTAGCCAAGTAACAGTAGCTCAAGCAATCAAGTACAACTGCAAACCAGTAACAAGGCAGGCAGAAGAATAGTCTTGTTCTAATGTTACGAATGCTATCAGCAATGAGTAATCAAGAGGAAGGGTATGCAGCTATGAGCTGCCTATGAGTTCATAAGCTGGGTTTGGAGGTACCAGCACCTTGTCCGAACTATGGTTGACTTGAGGTAAGAGATGAAGACTTGCTTGTGAGCCCAAAGGTACTACTATCTGGTGGTTGAGTCAAATGGGTAAGAGACAATGACGGAGAATGGAGTTGGTGATCAATAGAGATCCAACTAGAAACTAGGGACAAAGCCAAGTAGAACAAGACTGGAGAGTCAAGTTCTATCGGTGCTATATTATATACTATAATACATTGTGTACAGACCACTAGTTAAGGGCCAGCAACTACTACAAGGAGATAGATAAAGACTGTGAGGTAACAACATGGTGTGGCAGAATGGAAAAGAATGCCAGAGACTGTGAGAAGTATAAAATAGTGCCACATACCATAAGATAACTGCAAGTATGGCAGATCTATAGATACATGAATAGAAGATTCATGTAAGATCTGAGATCTATCAAGATACAATGGAAATCAGATTGGAAGATTATCAGCCGATAAAAGGTGAAGAGGCTGGGCATCTATAAAAAGGTAAACAATAGTAAATACTTGCCATAATAGTATGTCACATGATGACCAGCATTTAGCTGTCATGTAACTGAGGAGAAGTGCTGGGATAAGCACACGGCTATCAGGATAAGGGAAAGTCTTGAAATGGAATCCTAGACTAGGGGCAAGTTAGGTTACGACGATGTTCACAACAATATCACCTTCTTCCAGTCCTCTATAGTCCAATCTTTATGAGCAATAGCAAAGTCCATGTGATTTTTGCAATGCCTAGCAGAGAGTAGAGGATGTTTGGATTTGACTATAGCTTTCATCCTATACTTTTTCAAGTAGAGGTGGATGCCATTGGGATGGAGAGGCTGGTTGGTGATGGCTAAGAGTGCTTTGGTCACTTGAACAGCATTCTCAGCCTTCTGAGATGAGATAAAATGGAGAGCATAGCAAATATTGGTACAGGAAAGCTTTGATGGATAACCTCCAACAGACTTTCTCTTGGTATTTCTCCTATTGGATATGTTTAAACCTGTATTTTCCTGCTCCAATTAAACTAGATGGTATCAGAGGTGAAGAATTTCCTAAAATCAGAAATCCTTATTGCTTCCCTATCACCTCTTTTAGGCCATTTGAATAACTTTCCACACTTCAGTATGAGTACAATTCTAAATATGTTCTATAGCCTATAAAGGAATGGAAGATATTCCATAATCAGAACTGGAAAAAAAGAAACTTCATCAAGACTACTGGAAACAACAAGACATAGGGGAATACTTTTATTGAAGAGAAGATTGGTTGGAAAAGAGATATCAGAGATGAGTAATTGCCATAACTGGTATGAATGGAGAATAAAAGAAGAGAGTGTTCATTGGCACAGGAAGAAGTTTCTATTGCTTATCAGTCAAGAGAACCATCATCTAATCACTATATCCTGACATGGAGATGGAGAGGCTTGATCAAGTCTATGCTGACTTGATGGAGATTAAAGAGGAATTGGAAGAACCTAAAGAATATTTCTTTGATGAACTATCTCCCAAAGAACAAGCAGAGATTAACCCTTTTGCTTTCAGATGGGATGGGGAACTAGATCTTTCCAGTTAGGACATGGAAGCTGTTGCCACATATCAAGATCTAAATGATCTTTTTATTGTATTTTCTCTTTTTCCTATTTCCAATGAAGTCTTACAGTTTCTTTATTTGTTCTGATAACAGCTCCCATAGTTTTCCATAAATATCCAAATCTATCATGTCTGCTGACCTACCAACCAATTTCATCATGCCAAAATAAGCACTCCAAAGAATCAAACTTCTGCATGGAAGCTCAAACTACTCAAAATGGGTAGTGGACCTGAGAGGTCCTCTAAATATGCTAAACACCTGGCAGCTTGTACAAGGCCAGTTAACATATGCAAGTATGTCAACTAATGTGGATCAAGCAAAATGGAAGGCATTTGATGCAAACATCAATGAGTTCCTGGAGACCACTGTGTCTTCAGAGTTAAAATTCCAAGTTAGTTGGGATTACAACACAACAAACACTTTCCCACTCCACATGGGAACTTTTCCACACTCTTTTCAGCCACAAGGGCATTCCTGGCCGGTACTACCTTTTCTTCAAGCTAATGCATTCCAAAATCTCTTAGAACAAATTCTGAGAAGATGTTTCCACTCATGCCACACTATTCCAACATTGCAAGGCAGCTGGTCTCTCCATCCCCTCTCAATTGAAGGCAATGATTCTTCTTTCTCACCTTCCTCCTTCTTTCAATTCCATGATCTAGGCAACTAAAAGTGACCACTAGCATTACCTAGATCACCTTGATAATCATAAACTATGAGTGCTTAGCTTCTAGGGTATACAAGATCCTACATAAATGGAGAGAAGAGAAGAAATCCAAAGTAGGATACTTCAGAGATAATTGGAGATATATAGATGGTTCCTGGATTCATGGAATGGACTCTAGAGATTTCATCACAAGAACTTATTACATACTCAATTCTGAAAACTGGGAGGATTATGGGGATTACAACATGACCAATGATGATTATTGTGACTGTTATCATGTTGAATCTAAGAATCAGAGTTCCAGTCAAAAGACTGAGTCAACTAATGATATATGGCTTGTAGATTCAAGATGTTCCAATTATATGTCACTTTATTTGTCTGACTTTATCCAACTTGGGTCAGATATAAAACAATGCTGTATTGCTGACAGTAACATTATGACCATGACTAGTCCTGGAATCATCCTTCTATCTGCCCTAAATCAAAAAGAACCCATAACCTTCTTGAAGCTAACCAGGAATGTTGTTGAATGGGAACCTTCTTCTTTTTCTTCTTCTTCATATCCATATTGTTTATATTGATGTCTTCTTTTGGGAGAAGACTGGAAATGAGTTTCAGAAGATAAACATTTCTGTGGTGGATTTAGGGGACTTAGATCTGGTGAGGATCTCTGGTAATTATTGGGTATAGGTTCTTTGTCAATATCTCAAAAATGATCAAAGTTCCATAATTCTGATGGTGGTGTCCTTAGTATTGAAGGTTGAGAAGTAGAAGGATTTGGTGGAAGATAATCTTGTGGATGTTGATTGGTTGGAACACAAACATATATATGATCACTATTATCAGAGTATTCCTGATTTGAGTGTTGATTGGTTTCAGGATCTTCAATTGGAATAAAGGGAAGTTTGTCTTTTGGATTAAGTCATTTTGAACAATAAGGAAACATTCCTCCATCAAATGTTGCCATTGATGATATGTAAATTCTTTTGTGATTTGGGCAAAAGAATGTCCATATTTTTGAACCTTGTTCATATCCAACAAATATCATTGATTCTGCTTTTGGTGCTAATTTATCCTTTCATTGATCTTTTGGAATGAATACATAAGCTTAACAACTGAATACTCAGAAATAGGAAATATCTGGTTTCTTTCCATAAAAGACTTCAAATGGAGTTAACCATGATTGTCCATTTGAAAGCAATCAATAGCCTTGCGACTAGGTCACCTCAATAATCACAAACTATGGGGGGGAAACTGTATAGGCTAATGGGAATCTAACCAGAACAGACTGAGGTCTGCTGGTCATTGCATTCAAGACTATATACTATAGGCGGTTGTGCACAGACCACATGAGGGCCGGTATTACTATGATAAGACTTACTAATGTATATTATGTATGGCTATATGGTTTTCACGAGTGTGGGAGTATTCCCATAAATGAGGTAAACACATGTGAGGCTATGCTATGATGTCATTGGTAAGAGATAAGGTCACGTGAGGTCACATAACTGATCATGTGACAAATATCAAGTCATGTGATCAAGAAAATGAACGGAATAAAATAAGAAAAGTTAGGTTATGGAGAAGAGTCGTAATATTATCCCCCTTCTATGTGTGAGATTCCAGATCGCCTATGCTTTGGTGGTGGATCCTGAAGTGAAGTTTTCTATTTTGATGGTGAATAGTGAGTCAAATAGCTCACGGGCCATTTTCAACTTGCGCAGTGCTGCGGGGTTTGATTTGTGGAAGTCCGCAATTGCTTTGCTGGCTGACCTTTTAAGGTTGCTCGCTGATTCCCAAGTACGATCTGATTTGTCATATCCCTTCCAATGCACCAGGTATTGGAATCCGTAACCAATAGGACAAGAATCGACTATCTTTTCCACTTCAAATTCTTCATTTCCTTCATCATCTACGGAGACCAGTCCAGGATGTTGGATGGGTTGTCCTTTGAGTGGTTCTATATATGGTTTAATGCGTGACACGTTGACTATGTCGTGGGCACAGTTTGATTTTGGGAACAAGAGTTTGACAGCATTGGTGTACACGTCTATGACCTGGTAGGGTCCTATCCATTGTTTGGTTAACTTCTTAGAAGGTGGCTCTGCAAGATCTAGATGTTCCATTGATAGTAACACAAGATTGCCTGGTTTGTATTCTGGTGCATGGAATTGATGTTTGTCAGCTTGCTGACTCGTCCTACGGCATGTGCATTCCAGATTCTCTTTAGCTAATTGCAGGTTGGTCTTTATCTGGTCAGCAAATTCTTTAGCAGCTGGTGCTTTGACTATTGCAGCTTCAAAGCCAATATGAGGGATGAAACTCTTTGTGAGTTGGAATGGTGCAAAACTGGTTGTTGAGGATTTGGTGTTGTTTATATGAAACTGGGCAAGGGCTAGCCATTCTGCCCATTTGTCTTGTTTTTCAGTGATATACAGGTGGAGATACTGGTTTAGTTCTCTGTTCACTCATTCGGTTTGTCTGTTCATTTGTGGGTGATATGCTGTTGACATCTTCTTTTCGATAGATAGGAGTTTTAATAAATCCGTCATCATCTGGGATGTGAATTGGGGTCCTCAGTTGCTGACCAAGCTATTGGATAAGCCGTGATGTCACCATATGTAGTCTCTATATAATTCGGCTGTTTCTTTTGCTATAACTGTTTTCTTCATGGAGATAAAGACAACTTCTTTTGAGAATCTGTTGACTACCATGAGAATACTGTCAAACCCGTGACTTTCAGGTAATCCTGTGATGAAATCTGCTGACACTAATTTCCAGGGTCCTTCTGCTATTTTTAGTGGTTGGAGTTTGCCAGCAGGGGCGCGGTTGGTTGGTTTCATTCATGCGCATCTATCACAAGATTTGCAATATGTAGCTATATCGGTTTTGGCTCCGGGCCAACTATAGTAACAAGATATGAATTTGGTTGTCTTGTCAGCACCTTTGTGTCTGAAAAAGGAGTGATCGTGGAACATGGTGATCATGGTTCTTTGGAGTTCGGTGGGAACCCATATTTTGTTGTTATAGTACCATATTCTGTCACGGTCTATAGATCCATCGGGGTTGCTATATTTGGTCTGTTCCTCTTTTATCTTATCGAAGAGGGCTATATCAAGCATCACCTGCACACAATGATCAGGGATTACAACCTGGTTTTTGTTGTCATTTTCTCCTGATCATGTGATCCTCTTGCCTGGAGAGTGTGTCTGCTTTGCCCATGGAGGTACTGGGTTTGTTTACCAGTACATAATCAAAGTGAGATAAATACATTGCCCATCGAGCTTGGCATCTATTGAGATCTTGCGCTTTCATGAACCATTGGAGATTCTTATGATTGGTCCATATCTTGAACTGGTGACGTGCACCCTCAAGATGATGTCTCCATTGTTCCAGTGTGAGGACGATTGCGAGCATCTCTTTATCTGCTATAGTGTAGTTACGCTGCTCGGGGGTCATGCTATATGACATGTAAGACACGGAGTGCCATTTGTCGTCTATTTTAGTCAAGAGGACTGCTCCAATGGCGAAGTCCAAGGCGTCGCATTCAACTCTATATGGGGTAGTGTCATCCAGATATGCCAGTACTGGAGCTGAGATGAAAGTATTTTTGAGCATCTCAAATGCTGTTTGTTGATCTTTGCCCCAGATCCAGGGTTGATCTTTCTTTGTTAGGTCATGTAAGGGTCGCACAATGGAACTATAATTGGCGATGAAATGGTGATAGAAGTTGGCTAGGCCTAAGAAGCTTCGCACGCCTTTCAATGTGGTGGGAACGGGCCAATGTTGCGTACCCTTAACTTTTTTGTAATTCATAGATACTCCATGTTTGGAGATGTCCATGCCTAGCATGTCCACTTTTGTTACTCTAAAGAAACACTTCTTGGATTTAACAAACAAATCATTGTTCTGGAGTTTTTCTAAAACTCTACATACTAATTCAATATGTTTCTGTCTATCGTTATCCTTGGAGAAGATCAAGAGGTTGTCGAGGTATATAATTATTACATCATCCATATCCGAGAATATCTTGTTCATTATTTGTTGGAATGTCGCAGGACTATTGCACATTCCGAAATACATGACGAGGGGTTTGAAGGATCCTAAGTGACAAACGAAGGCTCCCTTCCATTTGTCGCCTTCTTTGATGCGGAGGTTGTTATACCCCCAGCAGAGGTCCATTTTGGTAAAGAACTTGGCTCCTTTCAGTTTATCTATGATTTGCAAGACAAGAGGTAACGGATAATTGTTTTTGACCGTTCCTTCGTTGAGGTATCTATAATCCATGACCATACATTTCTTTCCATCCTTCTTTGGTATAAAGAAGACAGGTGACATTTGCAGGGATTTCGAAGAGCGGATATAACCTTTGTTGAGCTGGTCTTCGACGAAGGCTTTGACTTCATCTTGCTCTTGTGGGCTAAGTTTAATCAGACGCCCCTTTTTTGGTTCGAAATTGGGTTTGAGATCTACCGTATGGTCCCATGGTTTCCTTTCAGGCATTCGCTCACTTGCTTTTTTGGAGAATACATCCAGATAGTCGTGATATTCTGCCAGGACAAGTTTGGCGGCTTCTGATGCATCTGGGATGTCTATCATGTCTATTTTGTGACTATGGTATGCATAGGCAACTTCATGCACTTCTGCTTGTATTTTGGTCATATTTTTAAGTGCTGCACAACTAGGTGGGCACTTGTCCATGGTGACCATTCCTGCAATCCAATCTATGGTGGGATTGTGATTTCTTAGCCATGTGTATCCAAGGATTAGTTAATTTTTCCCTAGATTAGTGACATTGGCTGTGACTTTTTCACAGTGTCCCTGGTAGTCTATAATAAGCAAGGCAGTGTATGCGATTCTGCCGGTGGAGTTGATTGTTCTGTCTATATTGTAAATGGGTATCACCATGTCGAGGGGTTGCATTGGAATTCTATTTTCCTTTGCCCATTTTTGGTCTATAAATATGCCGGTGGCAATGCTGTCTAGCAAGGCTTGGCATTCTGTTTTTGTTGTTTTTGTGATTATATCAATTTTTATGAATAGCTCGCAGAGTGGTTTAACAGTTCTCATGTGTCACTCCATCAGATTTGAAGACAAGCTACTTTTTATTTTTGTACAAGTGGAATTAAGCGTCACTTCCTGGTGACCATGCTCCATTTCGGAGTTTGCCGCTTTGGTTAAGGTATCTGGTAGGCTACCACATCGAGATACCGGGGAAGAAGAAAAGGAAGAACTATCTCAATTACATTCAGAATCAAGGTTAGAGAAACTATTTGATGTATGTAAAGAAAATGGATGAGCACTATCTTGGCATTGCACCCTCAATCTGCTAGAAACAAGATTAAAAAAAGAACTATCAGAAGAAGAAATGAAACTAGAGTCCATATTGATCGTGCTACTACCTAATGTAGACAATCCTACTCTTTTCCCTGATGTGCCTTGATGTCCTTAAAATAGGCTCGGGCCACATTGAAGTCCATACTGCGAATTGCAGTTTGCCAGTTTGGTTGCCCAGCTGGTCTGGGGTTTGAAAGTGTTGCGAGAGGGGTGGGGGCTGGTGCAGCATATTGGTTTGATGAAGCAGTTCCTTCTGTGACACGCATGTGTTTGGACTTGAATTGGGAACATTCCTTTCGGTGTCCCCCTCTTCGGAAGCTGCATTTGGCACAGGCCATACTTTTGGCTTTGCAGTCTCTTGTGAGATGTCCTTCTTTCCTGCAGTTATAGCAGCCTTGGGTTGACTTGCCAATGTCTTCCCAATTGTCGGTAGTGGTTCTATTGATATCCATGGTGTTAGGGTCCCTTCTTTGGTTGGCTTGGAACCTCGATTCGAATGATTCGATAGCATTGGCATATTTTTGGACCACGCCAATAAAGTCATGGAGGCCAGCGGGCCTTTCTTGTTGCATAAACATGTGTCAAACTATGTCTTGCCATACGGATTGCTTGAGAAGCATTACGCCTGTTCCTTCCTCTACTTGCGCTTGGTCATATAGCGCTAGCCACTGCATTAAGAAGACTTGCATCCTCTCATTGTATCCTTGTTTCCGAGTGATTAATTGTTGGGTGGCTATCTCCTTTTTGTTGCCTATCCTGAACCGATTGTTAAGGAGTTTTTTGATTTGGGCTAGTGATAACCAGGGTATATTGTTATCATGACATTTCTTTATCTCTGTGTGGGCCCATGCGCCTGCCCCATTTTTGTCCTTTTCTCCGCTGTTGATGCCTATTCGAGAGAAGACTGCAAGATTCCAATCTTTCTGGCCACCTAGTCTTTGTTCTCTAAAGATGGAGAGGTTGGTTTCCCGGAATACCAACATTTTTGTCCACCATTCGTCAAACTTATTATAAGACCCATCGAAGAGTCTGGGATCTTTGACTACTTCAGCCCTTTTTGACTTGGGCTTGTCAAAGCTCTTTGCAGCGGGGAGATCTTCTTTTCTCTCCTCTCTTTCTTGGTCCAATCGGGCCTCTAACTCTTGGTTTCTTTGTTTGGCCACTGTCAGCTGATCCATTATCTGCTGTAATAGATCACTTAGCAATGCAATCTGATCAGCAAGTCAGTGCCCGCTGCTTGTTGAGGAGCTGAGGCGATGGCTGCTCATGGTTGGTGTCATCATTTCTGAATCTAGAGGGTCCGGCAGATTGTAGAGGTCGGACATTGTAATTGTATTCTATATGTGATTGGTAGAAATCGAGGGTGTTGTCGATGAGTACTAGTGCTTTATCAAGGCAGTGTTCGAGGAACTCGTGTTGTAACCAGTCAGGGAAGTTGGGTGCAAATTCGATGGTGTAGGGAGTGTTCCTAACTATGATGTCATTTGGATTGAAGTCTTCGTCGATTGGGAGGCATTTGGATATGTTGGTGGAGATGGCTATGTAGTTTTTGTTTTGGAGGGCTTACCAATCATTGCCGTACAGGTCCGAAAAGTCCATATACTGGAGGTTCTAAAAAAAAAACTCGTATGCGTCGCGGTTGCACACTAACTCCGTGAGTGTCGGGGGTGAGGGGAGGAACCGGGTACTGCCTGGCTATGGCTGATGTTTTAGTATGCCAAGACTGCAAATCTTAAACTCATAGAGACCATGATGTGAGGATTTGCACAGTTTCCTTCTGCTGTCCTGACCCAATATGGACTGAGCAATTGATTCTTATTTTTCTGTGACTGGAAGGGTCCTCTCAAATGAGGTCTACCCCAGTAAAGCGAACAGAAATGACGCCGGATGAGCATATAAATGCAGTGGAGAGTTGGTTGCAGTCCAACTGTGGTCACGGTACAACTGCCTGCTATCCAGGAAGAGCCTTAACTCTGGCTATCAAGTATAAATGGTACGATCCCTTAACGCTAGGAGCCACGTATGATGAGGTAAGAGTGAAGTGGTATGGCATGTAATGGTGCCGGTGAGATGAAGTAGTGAAGAGGAGTCTGTTCTTATGAAAGCAACCAATAGCTTTGCGACTAGGTCACCTCAATAATCACAAACTATGGGGGAGAAACTGTATAGGCTAGTGGGAATCTAACCAGAATAGACTGAGGTCTGCTGGTCATTGCATTCAAGACTATATACTACAGGCGGTTGTGCACGGACCACATGAGGGCTGGTATTACTACGATAAGACTTACTAATGTATATTATGTATAGCTATATGGTTTTCATGAGTGTGGGAGTATTCCCATGAACAAGGTAAACACTTGTGAGGCTATGCTACAGTGAGGTGCAAAACCATTGCAATGCCTAACCACAAACCGGGGCACGAAGCGCCCCACAATCACCTGTGGGAATTTTACTTCGCTTTGGTGAGAACAAATAAAGAGCAAACCCCTGGCTACAACATTGCCTCCTGGGTCATGTGATTATGTTCACACACTGTCAAGATACATCCATTTCAAAACAGCAATAGCATTGCAACAGTTTTGCACCTTTTGATATCCTAGGTATATTAGTACTTG
>JBBPMT010000820.1:0-11255 GCA_038090455.1 Garcileccinum viscosum | reverse complement strand
TAAATGTCATAATAAAAGTCCAAAAACTGTTCCAATGGTGTTGCTGTTTTAAAAGTGGTGTATCTCAATAGCCCCTGACCTGGGTCACATGACCTAGTGACATAATTTGTAGCCAGGGGTTTGTACACTATGTGTCTCCACCAAAGCTAAGTGAAATTCCCACAAGTGATTGTGGGGCGCTTCGTGCCCTGGTTTGGGGTTAGGGATTGGAACGCTTTTTGGAGTTGCTGTACTTGTATAGTATAAAAACCTGAATACAATGACCAGCAGACCTCAGTCTGTTCTGGTTAGTTTCCCCTAGCCTTTCCACACTCCATCCATAGTTTGTCTTGTTGAGGTGACTTAGCTGTATAGGCTACAGTCACTTTCATAAGAACAGACTCTTCTACTTCTACCTCACCTCACCAGCACTGTTATGTGCCCCACCTCCACTTTATCTCTCATCACTCAAACATAGTCGGATCCCAGACTTAAGGGAAATCTCGCGATAGCCAGCAACTAAGGCTCTTCCTGGATAGCAGGCAGTTATTCCGTTACCATAAGTAGAAAGACACTACTTCTCCACATCTTGTCATATGCTGGTCCAGCGTCGCTTTGGTTCGCTTTGACAGGGTAGATCACATTCGAGTGAACCCTTCTGTCCGCCGAAAAACCAGATAATTCCCTTGGCACAAAGTGGGTCAGTGCAGCGGAGACAACTGTGCAAATACCGCATCACAGACTCTATGGTTTTAAGATCTGCAGCCTAATCGAGCTAAATCAAGAGCCATAGCCAGGCAATACCCGGTTCCTCCCCCACCTTCAACTCTCGCGGAGTTACTGTGCAACCACAACACATAGGAGTTTTTCTTTTTTAGCTATTGTATGGACTTTTCTGACCTTTACGGCAATGACTGGCATGCTCTGCGCAACAAAAACTACATCGCAATATCCACCGACATCTCCGAACGCCTCCCAATTGACAAGGACTTTGACCCAAACGATATTATAGTTCGCAACATACCTTACGCAATTGAATTCACCCCCAACTTCCCCATTTGGCTGCAAAACGAGTTCCTAGAAAACTGCCTCGACAAAGCACCAGTCCTTGTTGATGACACTCTCAATTTCTATCAATCACATATAGAATTTAACTACGATGACTACCGAAGGATACTCAATGGATCCAATGGACTCCGAAATGCCCACCCCCACCATGAGTTGCTGTCACCTCGACTCAAGAACAAGCAGCAAGCACTGACTCGCCGATCAACTCACCTCACTGAGTGAGCTGCTACAACAAATGATGGACCAATTAACAGCAGCAGAGCAGCACAATCGGGATCTGGAGGTGTGGTTAGACCAAGAACGGGAAGAGAGAGAAGACGACCAGCCGGCCCATGGCTTTGATGAGCCTAAGTCAAAAAGGGCTGAGGTTGTTAAAGATCCAGGGCTGTTCAACGGCAGCTATCACAAATTCGACGAGTGGTGGACCAAAATGCTGGTCTTCAGAGAAACCAACTTGTTAGTATTTGGCAAGCAATGCCTCAGCAGCCAAAAGGACTGGAATCTAGCCATCTTCTTCCGGATCGGAGTCGAAAGTGGAGATAAGGACAAGAATGGAGCAGGAGCATGGGCCAGGACAGAAATCAAGAAAAAGCATGACAACAACATGCCCTGGCTGTCGCTAGTGCAGATAGAAAAACTTTTAAACGACTGTTTCCATATTGGGAATGAAAAAGAAATTGCCACACAGTGATTAATAGCACATCGTCAGGGTTGCAATGAACAGACCCAAGTTTTTCTAATGCAGTGGCTGGCCCTCTATGATCAGGCGCAGGTCGAGGAAGGCACCAGGATCATGCTCCTGGAACAATCAGTCTGACAAGACATCGTAAAACATATGTTCATGCAGCAGGAAAGGCCCACTGGCCTCCATTAGTTCATAGCCGTGGTCCAAAAATATGCCAATGCAATCAAGTCATTCGAATCTCAATTTCAATCCAACCAAACTCGCTGCGATTCCAATGCCATGGACATCAATCACACCACATCCGACAATTGGGAGGACATAGGCCAATCCACCTGAGGCTACTACAATTGTGGCAAAGAAGGCCACTTGGCATGAGACTGTAAGGCAAAGAGCACCACCTGTGCCGAGTGTGGATTCAGACGCGGGGGACACCAAAAGGAATGCTCCCAATTTAAATCGAAACAAGTATGTGCTGCAGAAGGAACTGCTTTAACAAACCAATACACCATACCATCCCCTTCCCCTCTCGCAAACCTCTCCAACCTGCAGCCAACGGGTCAATCAAATTGGCAAACCGCAATACATGGTATGGACTTTGATGCCGCAAGGGCGTACTTTAAGGACCTAGAAGCACACCAGGGAAAAGAGTAGGATTAGCTACATCAGGTAGTAGTCTAACCAATATGGACCCCATTTTCATTTCTTCTTTAAATAACTCCTTTTTCAATCTTATTCCTAGCAGATCGAGGATGCGATGCCAAGATAGTGCTCACCCATTTTCCTTATCTACATCAAATAGTTTTGCAGATCTCGATTCCAATTGTAACCTAGATAGTTTATCATCTCCATCATCTCAATGTGGTAGCCTACCAGATGACTCAACCAAAGCGGCAATCTCCAAAAAGGAGCATGGTCACCAGGAAGTGACACTTAATTCCACTTTCACAAAAAATAAAAATAGCTTGTCTTCGAACCTGATGGAGCGACGTGTGAGAATCCTTAAACCACTCTGCGAGCTATTTGTAAAAATCGACATAATCACAAAAACAACAAAAACAGAATGCCAGGCCCTACTAGACAGTGGCGCAACCAGCATATTTATTGACCAAAAATGGGCAAAGGAAAACAGAATTCCAATGCAACCCCTCGACCTCATAATACCAGTATATAATGTCAACAGAACAACAAACTCAGCAGGCAGCATCATATACACCACCTCGCTCATTATAGACTACCAAGGACACCACAAAAAAGTTATAGCCGATGTCACCAATCTAGGAAAGAATCAACTGATCCTTGGATATACGTGGCTCAGGAACCACAACCCTACCATCAATTGGATCACAGGAACGGTCATCATGGACAAGTGCCCACCAAGTTGTGCAGCACTCAAACACTTGGCCCGGTCAAAAACTGAAGCACACAAAATAGATTACACTTACCAAAGCCACAAAGTGAGCATGATAGATGTACCAGATGCATCAGAAGCTGCCAAACTCATACCAGCGGAATACCATGATTATCTGGATGTATTTTCCAAAATGGCAAGTGAGAGAATGCCTGAAAGGAAACCATGGGACCATGCAATAGATCTGAAAGACGATTTTGTACCAAAGAAGGGGCGTTTAATCAAACTCAGCCCACAGGAGCAAGATGAAGTAAAAGCCTTCATCAACGATCAACTCTCCAAAGGCTATATTCGCCCCTCTAAATCACCCCAGACCTCTTTGGTCTTCTTCATCCCCAAGAAAGATGGCAAGAAATGCATGGTCATGGATTATCGATATCTGAATGAGGGAATGGTGAAAAACAATTACCCATTACCTCTAATCTCCTAAATCATAGATAAGCTCAAAGGAGCTAAATTGTTTACCAAAATGGACCTTCGATGGGGATATGACAATGTCCGTATCAAAGAAGGCGATGAATGGAAAGGAGCTTTCATTTGTCATCTAGGATCCTTCAAACCTCTCATCATGTACTTTGGAATGTGCAACAGCCCTGCGATGTTCCAACAAATGATGAATGTGATATTCTCGGATATGGACGATGTCATTATTATTTACCTCGACGATCTCCTGATCTTCTCAAAGGATAACAATAGAAAGAAACATATCAAATTAGTACAGAAAGTTTTAGAGAAACTCTGGAACAACGATTTGTTTATTAAACCTGAGAAATGCTTCTTTGGAGTAACAAAAGTAGACATGCTGGGCATGGATGTATTAGAACATGGCGTCTTGATGAACCATGAAAAAGTAAAAGGAGCGCAAGATTGGCCCATCCCCACTACCTTGAAAGGCATGCAAAGCTTCCTAGGCTTGGCCAACTTCTATCACCGATTCATTGCCAATTATAGTCTTATTGCACAACCATTATACAACCTAACTAAGAAAGATCAACCCTGGATCTGGGGAAAAGACCAACAAACAGCATTTGAGATGCTTAAAAACGCATTTATCTTGGCTCTAGTGTTAGCATACCTGGACGACACTATCCCATATAGAGTCGAATGTGATGCCTCGTATTTCACCATAGGTGCTGTACTCTCGACTAAAATAGACAACAAATGGCACCCCATGTCATACATGTCACATAGCATGACCCCCGAGCAGCAAAATTACATGATAGCCAACAAAGAGATGCTCGCAATCATCCTCACTTTAGAACAATGGAGACACCACCTAGAAGGTGCTCATCACCAATTCAAAGTATGGACAGATCACAAGAACCTCCAGTGGTTCATGAAAGCACAAGATCTCAATAGATGCCAAGCTCGATGGGCGATGTATTTATCTCATTTCAATTATGTATTGGTAAACAAACCAGGTACCTCCATGGGAAAAGCGGACACACTCTCTAGACGAGAGGATCACATGATTGGGATAGAAAATGATAATAAGAACCAAATCATTATCCCCGATCATCATGTGCAGGTTGTTAGCAATGTTGGGCAAGCTATCGGGTCTAACCCTAGAATGGGAGTTGTCCTAGTGACGAAGGACCGGGTGCCGCTAAGGAGGGTTTGGAAGTACCTCTGCAATCGACGACTATCGAGAGAGTTGACTCAGAAATAAGGGATAAGTGGTAATCCCGTTCTGTGGAACTCAGACAGGACTATGGTCGACTGCTGAGAAGAACTAGACTGGGGATCTAGTCTTCAAGGCCCATGTATTAAATACTACGAGTACATGTGCACGGACCATGCCTTAAGGGCAGGTACCTGCTATCTATGGCTATACGAGTAAGTCCATGAGGTAGACGTGTGCTATACGATAAAGGAATGTGGTGTGGCAGAATGGAAGAGATGCCAACGCCGTGCGAAGATGAAAGATGGCCACGTACTGCGAGGTGTGGCAGATCTATAGATAGTGGGAACAAGATCGAGATCCGAGATCTATCAAGATACAACAGAGATCCGGATTGGGAGATCACATCGGTGATGAAGATCTGAATGCTGAGCGTCTATAATAATGTCAATAGGGACAAACAAAGAAATAAATGATAGACCACATGATGACCGGCATCTATAGTCACGTGACCCGATAAGATACTCGTGGGCGCTAATGCGGGCGGCAATCAAGGAAAGGGGGAAAGCCTAAAAGGGAACCCTAGATTAGGGGCAAGTTAGGTCACAACCGAGGATCACAACACTACGCCCTCTCTATGGGCCAGATTCCAGATGGCCTATGTCGGAGATGAGGAGGGAGAGACCTAAGCTTGGGGGTCAGCTCTGGGGGGAATGCATGAGGGGGGAGAGAACTATGGTACAAGGAAAATGTCTATAAAAAACGGAAAAGTGTCAATGAAATCAAGAAAATGGGAATAAAAACTCGCTATCAGTGATGAGGATCAATGTGGGTAGGGATAGGGGAATTGGCTAGTGGGGGGCACAAGTTTTGCCTGCTAATACCATGTTGGGAGGGGGAAAGAAAGTAAAAATCGTTCCAGAATCCAAGAAAAAGAGGGTTTCGAGTTTTCGTACTTCTGGTTGGCTGTGCTCCCGCACTACGATGCCATGGATACCGCTCGTTATACACTCACTAGGCAGTTATCCATTAGCCATCTATTGCCATTACCTTCAGATACTCTATCGGTGTATCCCTATACACCTACACCCTCTCTATGAGCGGATTCCAGACGCTCTCGAGTTGAAACTGAAAAAAGAAAACCTCGAAAAAAAAATTTCTGCTAGAACTGCAGACAAGAGAGTCGGAGGGGAATGAGATGCGATCTAGATTGTGCCTGTTTCACTTCGGCTATTCAATTCCTCCAGGACTAGAGACGTGGTTCTTATCATGCACTCCAATTGCGCTTCGAGTCTTGGGTTTCCTTCTGCTTGGGGGAGCAACCCTTGAACTATCTGGATGCGCCGGTGCGCTTTTGATGCAAACTCTATAAGTGTCTCATTGTCGACTAAAGACCAATCTATTTCGTTGCAGTCTTTATCTAGTAAGGAGTCGCTGTCTGTGACAGCGCGGATCTCAGTAGGGAGGGGCGTGGAAGCCCGGGACGGTGGAGTAGAGGCGGCCGGAGTTGCCGCAAATCAGATGCGCGGGGTTGTCGCTGGGGAATCCATTTCCCAGGATGAAGCTATTGAAGCTATTGGTGACGGGGGGGAATATCCAATCATACCCACGGTCTTGTACGAGTTTGCATCCGAGGATGCCGAGGAGGTGGCCAGTGATGCGGGCTGCGGGGGAACTCTTCTATCTTGTGCCGACGAGGTCGGCGCCTTGGCCTTGCTCTTCAGAAGTGCGTGCCTATTGTTGTGCTTTCGCTTGTGCTCCGAGAGTGGCTTCTCGGTCTCTTGTGGTTTTAACGACTTGTCTGTCACGGGGAGGATTCGTGCGTTGAGGAGCTGCACTTGCTCCTTCAGGTCTTTGATTTCCTTGGCCTGTCTCATGCAGACCTCAAGCACTAGTTGGGTGTAGGCGACCATCGAGGCTTCGGTAACAGTGCTGACTGGGGATGGGGAAATGCCCAAAGGGGCCGAGTGAGATGATGGGGGATGGGGGGAGGATTTAGGGGTGGCTTGTCTTACCACACCCTCTCTATGCTCTATGCCTTTTATAAAGACTTTGGCCTGCTTCGGCCGTTTGCTATGGGGTCCAGGCTCGAGTGGACAATTGACTCCTTTGTGTCCTTTTCTGGAACACCTATAACAAATAAGCGGTTGAGGACATGCTTTGGCGAAGTGGCCCATTTGGCCACAGTTGTAGCAGCACGGGCAGTCTTTAGTGAAGTGCATGTGACTCGTGCATGTCTTGCAAGGGAAGATAACCGAGTGGATCTCGGGCGATCTCTCACGAAGAGGACCGGCATCCATGTTCAACGCTTGGGGAAGGGATGCGGGGGTCTTGGCTTTGAGGGCCGCAGAATACGATGGGTGCACGTCAAAGCGCCGGGAAGGGAGGCAGACTCAGATCTGCGCCATCGATCTATCTGTGGGAATAAAACGAGACAAGGGGGGTTTTGCAAAGCAACGAGGCAATGCGGGTTCCAAAAATTGTCGTCTGTCTTGAGAGACGGACCAGGGACTCAGTTGCTGTATTTTCGACAGCTCGATGGTGGCCAACACTAGCAGCCCAACAAAGGTGAAGCGTGCACTAGCGGACTCCGCTCAAGACTGTGTGTACTACTTTTTATGCAACTATGCGAATCGACCTGACTGGTCTCAACAAACGATAAACTGGAGCTAAGGCTCAACAGTACAATCTATGGAGGCTCGGGACTCGGGGAGCCGATTCTTCAGCTATGCTGGTGGAAGGAACTATGGGGCGTATGCTATACCAGACACTGTGAGTCGTGGGCTTGTGGCCTCTTGCTGACGATGGGCAAGAAGTAGTCTAGTTCTTATGTTAGCGACGTTGGGCGAGCTATCGGGTCTAACCCTAGAATGGGAGTTGTCCTAGTGACGAAGGACTGGGTGTCGCTAAGGAGGGTTTGGAAGTACCTCCGCAATCGACGACTATCGAGAGAGTTGACTCAGAAATAAGGGATAAGTGGTAATCCCGTTCTGTGGAACTCAGACAGGACTATGGTCGACTGCTGAGAAGAACTAGACTGGGGATCTAGTCTTCAAGGCCCATGTATTAAATACTACAAGTACATGTGCATGGACCATGCCTTAAGGGCAGGTACCTGCTATCTATGGCTATATAAGTAAGTCCATGAGGTAGACGCATGCTATACGATAAAGGAACGTGGTGTGGCAGAATGGAAGAGATGCCAACGCCGTGCGAAGATGAAAGATGGCCACGTACCGTGAGGTGTGGCAGATCTATAGATAGTAGGAACAAGATCGAGATCCGAGATCTATCAAGATACAATGGAGATCCGGATTGGGAGATCACATCGGCGATGAAGATCTGAATGCCGAGCATCTATAATAATGTCAATAGGGACAAACAAAGAAATAAATGATAGACCACGTGATGACCGGCGTCTATAGTCACGTGACCCGATAAGATACTCGTGGGCGCTAATGCGGGCGGCAATCAAGGAAAGGGGGAAAGCCTAAAAGGGAACCCTAGATTAGGGGCAAGTTAGGTCACGACCGAGGATCGCAACACAGGTGACGCTCGACATAGCCCTCTTTGATCAAATCAAAGAAGAACAACCTAAATATAGCCAACCTGATGAAGCCATAGACCAAAATGGAATATGGTATTACAATAACAAGATATGGATCCCCCCCAAACTGTAACAATCGGTAATCACCTCATTCCATGATCACCCCTTATTTGGCCACAAAGGTGCTGAAAAGACATCAGAATTTGTGTCTCGTTATTATAGCTGGCCTGGAGCCAAAAACGACATAGTCACATATTGCAAATCCTGTGACCAATGTGTGTGCATGAAACCGATCAACAAAGCACCCGCCAGCAAGCTCCAACCATTAGAAACTCTGGAAGGACCTTGGAAATTGGTATCAGCTGACTTCATAACGGGATTACCTGAAAGCCATGGATTCAATAGCATTCTCGTGGTAGTAGACCATTTCTCCAAAGAAGTCATGTTCATTTCCACGAAGAAGACTGTAATGGCAAAAGAAACCACCAAACTATATAGAGACTATGTATGGTGCCATCATGGCCTACCGGATAGCTTGGTCAGCGACCAAGGAACTCAATTCGCATCCCAGATGATGACAGATTTATTAAAACTTCTATCTATAGAAAAGAAGATGTCAACGGCATATCACCCGCAAATGGATGGGCAAACCAAGCGCGTGAACAGAGAACTAAACCAATATCTCCACCTATATGTCGCAGAAAAGCAAGAAAAATGGGCCGAATGGCTAGCCCTCACCCAGTTTAACATAAACAATACCAAATTGTCCGCAACTGGTTTTGCACTTTTCCAGCTCACTAAGAGCTTCTCCCCTCACATCGGCTTCAAAGCCGCCATAGTCAAGGCACTGGCTGCTAAAGAATTTGCTGATCAGATGAAGACCAATCTGCAACTCGCTAAAGAGAATCTGGAATGCACATGTCATAGAATGAGTTAGCAAGCTGACAAACATCGATCTCACACACTGGATTACAAACCGGGCAACCTCATATTGCTATCAACAGAACATCTAGAACTCACAGAGTGGCCTTCTAGAAAATTAACCGAATGATGGATAGGACCCTATCAGGTCATTGACATGTATACAAATGCCGTCAAACTCTTGTTACCAAAATCGAATCATGCCCATGATATAGTCAACGTGTTATGAGTTAAACCATATATAGAACCACTTGAAGGACAACCCATCCAACATCCCAGACCAGTATCCATAGATGATGAAGGAAACGAGGAATTCAAAGTGGACCACATAGTCGACTCTCACCCTATAGGTCATGGATTCCAATATCTGGTGCATTGGAAGGGATATGACAAATCTGATCATACTTGGGAATCAGCGACCAACCTTAAAAGGTCGGCTAGCAAAGCAATTGCAGACTTCCATAGGTTAAACCCCACAGCACCACGCAAGTTGAAAATGGCCCATGAGCTGTTTGACTCGCTATTCACCATTAAAATAGAAAACTTCACTTCAGGATCCACTACCAAAGCATAGGCGATCTGGAATCTCACTTATAGAAAGGGGGTAATATTATGATCTTCCTATGGAACCTAACTTTTTCTATTTTATTTTCTTCATTTTCTCGATCACATGACTTGATATTTGTCACATGATCAGTCATGTGACATCACGTGACCCTATCTTTTATCGATGACATCATAACATAGCCTTACACATGGTAACCTCATTCATGGGAATACTCCCACACTCATGAGAACATTCTAACCATACATAGCTTATATTACCAATCCTTATCGTAGTAATACCGGCCCTCATGTGGTCCGTGCACATACTTGTATAGTATATAAACCTGAATACAATGACCAGCAGACCTCAGTCTGTTCTGGTTAGTTTCCCCTAGCCTTTCCATGCTCCATCCATAGTTTGTCTTGTTGAGGTGACTTAGCTGTATAGGCTATGGTCGCTTTCAATGTGCAAGCAAAGATGCAGTGTGTGAAAGCAGAAATACAATATATGCAAGCAGAAACATGGTGAGAATTTTTGTGCATTTTGAATGCCATAGAGCCATAACATTCTGTCCTCATATGTCCTGTGTCGAAGATATATATCTACCCAAATTTACAGTTCATGTGGGAAGTCACAGACTAAGTTTAGTTCAAACAGCTGAAAATATAAACAATGTTCTCCTTGTGCATAAGCAGAGACCTCACTGTGAAGTACAATCTGCAGTGGATTGCACATTTGATGGTGCTTTGTTCTGAAATTATGAATACCATGAATGAGGATAAGAGAGCAACTGGTTCCTCACTGGCAATGAAATGGGTTTCTATCACCAGTTTATAAACTGAAGTTGACATTTATTGATTCCCCCTAATATGTGTTTTATCCTTGTGAACTCTGTTGGGAGTCAATAATGTGATATTCATTCTGATTATTATGCAGTTATTATGCCACTATTATGCCACTATGCGACTCAAATATGCTTCTTCTCCTACCCAAAGAGAGTGATTAATGGACCTCAGAGTTATATGAAAATAGTCACTAAATTTATACTCTGATCATGTCTCCAACTGGGCCAAACTACCCTAGCTTGGTTATGTAATACTGCTCATTCACAAATATACTAAGTCCAATATGTGTATACATTTGCTTGAGTGAAACAAAAATAGCAGGATCAATTGAATGGGAGGACTTGGAGGAAAATTGATAGCAAATGCCTTGACTTCCTGCTTTCACCTATGCCCCAAGTCTCCACAAAACAGCAATTGTTGACAAGGCTTAATATGCTAGAGCATTGAGTCTTGTTTGCAAGGATTAAAAACTTCCAGAGGCACCTGGAGGAATCAGATGATAGTTTAGATGATGATGATGATGATGATGATGATGATGATGATGATGATGATGATGATAATATTACCTTTATCTTTCCCCCAATCTTGCCCCCTCCACCCACTCCACTCATCTATGATATCGAATCCAGCACAG
>JBBPMT010000817.1:0-11274 GCA_038090455.1 Garcileccinum viscosum | reverse complement strand
CCCCCGAATCGCTGAGACGTTCCTTGCGCGTCCCGTTCGACTTTTATTATTTCCTTTTTTTTTTTTCGAATCCTGATACAGCTTGTCGTCGGCGATGCGCTGGCCGCGACGCACATCATGCAAAGACATGTATATGACTATCGTGAGTTATTCGTACGCCGTGTTGATCCTCAGGCTGTTTGCCATGCACTAAGTAATCGGAATTTTATCTGGTTCACGCACGTGTGTGTAATCCGCGCATAGCGAGGCTCCCAGGAAAATCACTTGGGTGGGTCGAAGGAGAATCGGAACATAAACGCATGCGCGCGCCCAACACACCCTCACTCAGCCCTGAGGGGTTATGTGCAGGTACACTTGACGTGTATATCGCCGCCGAAAATGCAAGTCCCATCACCTCGTGGTCCGGGTCGTCCCCCATGACCAGCATTTCTCGTCGTCTTTTCTTTCAGCTTGCAGACAGCCTAAAGACTTACTGTCAGAACCTAAATCCTCACGTGACATATGACGTCATAGAACCTTCCAGAACATTCTTTATTCTATGCCTCCCCTAGAGTAGCTGACTGATGATGACATAGTTGGTTTGTAAGCTATCTCACATCTGCCCTAAGGCTCTCTAGACAGTATATATAGTCGTCCTTTGTATTGTATATCCCTCAGTCTTGATATACTCTTTTACTACTGCACTTTGTGGTGGTCTTCTTAGAGCGCTGTTGGTCCGATCCCAACATTATATCAAGACTATCCTCCTTGTCTCACCGATACTTTATCCTTGAGACTCTCCCCCACCTATACTCGTTTTACCAATCCATTTCGAACTTGCCTTCGGCCACACACTTTTTGTGGTCGTTGTTTCTCTCCCTCTTGAGCACTTGCTCTCCTGGACTCCAGGGATAAAGAGATTAGAACCTCAGGTTCTCAGTAGCTCCATGACCGCTCGAGTAAAGGACTTGATAGCCACCCTTGTCATACGCTCGTCCAGCGTAGCCTAGGTTTGCATTGCTGGGGTAGATTCCAATCGAGGAAACCCTTCCAGCCACCTAGAAATATGGATCAATCCCTTGGCACAAAGTGGGTCAGTGCAGCAGAGGTGTACTATGCAAACACTGGTATTGCGAGCTTCTACTGCTAAGACTCATAGCCTCAGTGAGCTAAATCGTCAGCCGTAGCCAGGCAGATTCCAGTTCCTCCCCCTTGACTTCGACCCCTCTTGTGCCCCGCGAGTGTATTTCGATGCTGTCCTTGTGTGGCAGTACTTTCCTTTACAGATCTTCCCTTCCCATTGCCCATCATACCTGCCGTACACTCCACCAACTTTCGGGAAAAGGCACGTGTCCTCTACGTGAGCGATACCCTTGACCTGATGGAATACCGCCAGTGGGCTGCGTACAAAGCTGTCGCAAATGATAACATCAACAGAAACATCCTCACCGAAGACGTCCGTCAACAGAATCGACGAAATCGTTGCCCCCATGGACATAGACAGTGTAGACACTCGGCTGGTTGTAGATTGGCTAGATAAGTACATAGCCGATGTTGAAATCTTACTAGGTTCTACACCCCCTCGTGTCAAAATCCCTAAGTCCAATCCTTGCTTGAACGATCGCAAGCTGTATACCATTTACGAATCAGATCTTGAGTCCTATGTCTACCACCCCTACCAGCGCTCCAATTTTGGCTCTACCTCTTCATCGGGTGGATCTGGAGGAGGATGAATCAGTACTCGAGATACAAGCAGCATTTCAACAAGTGTTCAACCCCACCAATCCCTGTCCCCGTGTACCCTCTCCAGTTGTTCCAAGAATGGATACCTGAGTCTTTACCACTATGGAGGAATTCACCAACGCCTACAACAATTGGATGATGGTATACAGATCCGACCCTGTTTCTGCAGGTCCTCCATCTGCTCTGCCTCTGCTGCAAAGAACTCAACCATATCGCGCGGTGAATCCCTTGAGGACTATGGGCTTATCAGGGTGATTGCAGACTGGGACTGGATCGTCGAGACCTCATCAACCTCCTTCGCCCCCTCGACCTCTTCCGACTCTGCCTCAACCTCCAGCAACGAGTCCACTTCCGTGTGGACAGACACCTCTTCAGAACCAAGCAATAGGGAAATCAGTCGCTTTGAAGCCCGAGAACTTCAAAGGCAACAAACGTAAATATCGCCAATGGTATCGAACACTGGATCTTTATTTCGAAGGGTATGCTTACTACCCCGACCAAAAGCAAAGAGTGATTATCGCTCTGTCCTTCATGAAGGGCGACAATGCTGCTGGTCAGTTTGCAGACCTTTGGATGAAGAATCCACACGTAAATCGCTGGAATTGGTGGGAGTTAAAATGGGCAATGGACTTGTCATTCAAATTGGAAGCAAAAGAAAGGAATGCCGAGCGAGAGCTCAGGTCGATGTCTCAGAGAAAGAATGAGACAGTCAAAGAGTTCGTCATGCAGATGACACATCTGCTGATCAAGGCGAATATGGACATAGATCAAAATGGACGCACCCTCATCAACATCCTCTGTATGCGTCTGCACAACGACATTGTTGAATTCGTCAAAAGGTCTCAACCTTATTTGTTGGAGTCTCATGACTTCAACAGATGGATTAGTGCCTTGAAAATCGCAGACGAGACGTTGAGAGATATCAAAGAACGGAAGCAGGCTTCTGGATACTACAACAAGCGCCCATTTACTACTGCCCCAAAATCCACCAACAACCCTGCCCCAACACAAACATCACCACCGCAGGTTAGACCAAATACACCAGGAACATTCGGAGCCCAAGGCGGCATCCCTATGGATATTGGTCAGGTGAGAGCCAACGGCCTTTGTTTCAAATGTGGAAAACCTTGGCCATGTCCCGAACACTTCAAGCCACGTGCACAGCAAAAGCGCACTATGGACTTTAAAGGTCATACGTTAGAATACTTTGATATGGATTCATTAGCTTCTGAGATATGTCATATAGAATCATCTTTTCAGGATGGTCAGTAAAACAGTCTAAACCTGACCTATCCCAGTCTGTATGCAAAGAATTTGATATTCCTGCTTCCATCAATAAATTCTCTATTCTTGCTACAGACGAGACTGAAAACCTAAGAATCGAAAGAAAAATCTCTGAAGCACGACTACCAACACGGGGATCCAAGGAAGCTGCAGGTTACGACTTGCACGCAACCGAGGATAGCATAATCCCGCCTCGCAGCCAAAAGCTTGTGAGTATCGGATTAGCAATGGCCATACTGAAAGGAACATATGGACGAATTGCACCACAAAGTGGTTTAGCAGTAAAACACGGCATCGACGTTGGTGCTGGAGTAATCGACGCTGATTACTGTGGAGAAGTAAAAGTCCTATTGTTCAACTTCTCAGACGTCCAATTTTCTATTTCAAAGGGTGATTAAATCGCCCAACTCATTCTCGAAAAGATTGTGACGCCCCCTGTCGTGGAAGTAAAAAACCTCGACAATACTACTCGTGGAGAAAAAGGTTTCGGATCAACCGGTGTAAAGATTCTAAAATGACAAATTCCACTCCAGAGTACTGACGAGAAAGGACCTCGAGAGCCCCAACTCAGTACTCCTGTTGTAGTGAGAACGTCGTGGAAGAACACTGTGGATCCATGGAGTGTTTCATGGATTCGACGAGTGTGTGTTGAAAAAGACATACAACGCACAAAATCACACCTCCGATCCTTTGTTCACGATAAACGAACGGAAGAGGTAGATGATGATCTTGTAAATATCATCAAAGAGTTGTCCAATGAACAAGCGGACATTATCATCCGAGAATTACAAAAACCCCTGCAATTCATCAGACGAAAGAAGTTGTCTACCAATTCCTTCGACGTCATGATCTCTCTCCTCTGCGACAATAGAAAGTTATTGCGCACTCAAGCATTAATAGACTCTGGATGCACGGGATCCACGATCGACACTCGCTACGTGCGAGAACACAGTATACCTACACATGCCCTCCCCTGTCCTATCCCTGTCTACAATGCCGATGGAACCAAAAATTCTAGAGGCGCAATCACCCATTTCATTGTCATGGAAATGACAGTCCAAGAACACGTCGAAAAGATCTCCCTCGCTGTCTCCGACCTCGGAACACACTCCATCTTTCTCGGTTACGATTGGCTTAAATGCCATAATCCTAAAATCGACTGGGAAAAACAAACCCTCAAATTCAACTGTGAGGCTAACCACCTCCCAGCGTTAGAACCAGTCGAAGACGATGACATCGAGCCACAGGAGTGTACTCGACTCTGGAAGGAGGGTAGAGTATTCAAACTCGACGTAGATTCGTACCTTGAAACCTGCGGTGTTGCACAAGATCTTGTGATCGAAGCAAACCAAGCGAAGAAACAATCATCAAAAACGTTTGAAGACATTGTCCCAGACATTTATCACGAATACAAAGACGTCTTCACAAAAAAAAACTTCGACGCATTACCACCATCACAATCCTGGGATCACGCAATAGAACTCATTCCAGGAGAACACACCGTGGATTGCAAAACGTACAATCTTACCATTGACGAGCAAAAGGAACTCGACGAATTCCTCAAAGAAAACTTGAAATCAGGACGTATCCGACCATCTAAATCTCCCTTCACATCTGCATTCTTCTTCATCAAAAAGAAAGACGGAAAACTACGACCTGTACAAGATTATCGGAAGCTAAATGCTATCACCGTCAAAAATCGTTATCCCCTCCCTCTCATCTCCGAACTCGTCGACATGCTCAAAGCAGCTAAATACTTCACAAAGCTTGACATTCGATGGGGATATAACAATATTCGGATGAAGGAAGGCGACGAGTGGAAAGCAGCGTTCCGAACAAATCAAGGACTTTTCGAACCTCTTGTTATGTTCTTTGGACTTACAAACTCCCCCGCCACATTCCAAACCATGATGAACCACCTATTTCGCGACTTAATCAATCACAGAAAAGTCGTCGTTTATATGGATGACATCATGATTTACACTACGACTCTCGAGGAACATCGACAAATCATAAAGGAAGTGCTTCAAATCCTATGAGACAACAAGTTATACTTGAAGCACACAAAATGCGAGTTCGAAGTACAAGAAACCGAATACTTAGGACTCATCATTTCACACAATGCGATCAAAGTCAACCCAACAAAAGTCAAAGGTGTAATGGAATGGCCCGTCCCTAAATCAAGAAAAGAACTCTGTGGTTTCCTCAGTTTCCTCAATTTCTATTGGAGATTCGTCAAAGATTTCGCCAAGATAGCTCGACCATTAAATGAGTTAACTTCGGAGAAACGAGAATTTGAATGGACGCCAGCGTGTCAACAAGCTTTCGAGCAATTGAAAAACACGCTTACATCTGCTCCCGCTCTCATAATGCCTAACAACGACAATGCCTTCTGAGTAGAAACCGATGGGTCAGGAATCGGAATCGGAGCCGTATTATCTCAACATCAGGAAGGTCGATGGTACCCAGTCGCTTTCATCTCTAGGTCTCTCAACAATGCCGAAAGAAACTACCACGCTGCAGACTTAGAGATGGCTGTGATAATCTTCGCTCTTAAAGAATGGCGTCATTACCTCCTTGATGCCAAACATCCATTCAAGATCCTAACAGATCACAAAAATCTTGAATTCTTTAAGAAGCCACAAGATCTTTCCCGTCGACAAGCCAGATGGATGCAACTTCTCCAGGAATATCACTACATCATTACCCATCGACCTGGAAAATCCAACCCTGCCGACCCTCTTTCTCAACGACCTGATTATGAAAGGCAAGACAAGGATAATGTGCAGCAAATCCTTGTCCCTGAGACACGAATCTGTACTGCAACAATCGAAGAAGAATTGGTAGGAATAGACATAGGAGAAGAAGTCGAAAAAAAGTTGAAAGAAGATGGTGTATGGAAAAAGATCGACGGACTAGTATACTGGAATGACAAGATCTATGTTCCGGATACTACGGGTATTCGCAAGAAAGTGATGTTCCAAAATCATGATCACGCGACTTCCAGTCATCCAGGAATTCAACAAACAATAGATCTCATCAAGAAACGATACTATTGGCCAACAATGAGAGAAGATATCTATCGATACGTCTCAGGATGTGACACTTGCCAATGAGTGAAAACAAAGGCAAAAGTCACGGAGCTACACCCCAATGAAATCACCTCCGCTCCATGGGAAATCATATCCATCGATATCATTGGACCTTTTCCCGAATCAAAAAGGAAAAATGCCATTCTCACAGTGGTCGATACGTTTTTGAAAATGATCCATCTTTTCATGGTATCAAATACCATTACCGCTCAAGGAGTAGTGTCGATCTACAAAGATCATATATTTAAACTCCATGGTACTCCGCGAAAGATCATATCAGATCGAGGACCTCAATTTGTCTCTTCTTTCATGAAAGCTTTCTTGGACATGATGAAAATAGAAGGCAATCTGTCTACTGCTTACCATCCTCAAACAGACGGTCAAACGGAACGTTTCAATGCGCTAATCGAGCAATATTTGCGCATCTACATAAACTACCGACAGACCGACTGGAGTGATTGGCTTTCCCTTGCCGAATTCTCTCACAATTCGCTCAATTCGTTAAGCATGAAATTCTCCCCTTTCGAACTCAACTATGGACAAAATTCTAACATCACCATGACGCAAAAGAAGTCCAAAGTTGAAGCAGCGACAGATTTCATTGCAAAAATGAAATTCTCCTTCAAACGAGTGAAAGAAGCATTGGAAAAAGCGGCAGCAGATATGAAACGATTTCACAACCGAAAAGTGCGATCACCACACGAGTACAAACCAGGAGATGAAGTACTTCTCGAAGCAACTCACATCTCCTCGGATTGAACATCTCGAAAACTTGACGTAAAGCATTATGGTCCCTTTAAGATCGTTGAAAAAGTCAGCAAATCAGCGTATCGACTTAAACTCCCTAATAAATGGAAGTTGATACACCTGGTGCAAAACAAATGTGTCCTTCATCCCTATATCAAAGGGCAATTCGAAATACAAAAGAAAGCACCTCCTCCTATCCCCGACATTATCAACGATCAAGAAGAACAAGAAATACAAGAGATCGTTTCATCTCGCAAAAGAAAAGGAAAGATCAAGTATCTCATATCTTGGAAAGGCTTCCCAGCGGAGGAAAATGAATGGAAGAAGGCGTCGGAACTCACAAATGCTTCTGATGCAATCAAAGACTTCCATCGAAAACATCCTATCGCTCCTTGACCCGAAAAGACAATGAAGGTTCATTTTGCAGATCTAGATCCTGCATGCACATGCCCTATTTGTCGAAAAGAACCACTCCCAAAAGCCTCCAAGATGTTCTCTGATATCAATTTCCTCCTCTATCACGATTCTATAAATTGTCTTCCTTCATCCATGTTCGAAAAACCACCAGTACCATAGATCGATCCGGAGTCTCGATCCTGGAAGGGGGGTAATGTCAGAATCTAAATCCTCATGTAACATATGATGTCATAGAACCTTCCAGAACATTCTTTATTCTATGCCTCCCCTAGAGTAGCTGACTGATGATGACGTAGTTGGTTTGTAAGCTATCTCACGTCTGCCCTAAGGCTCTCTAGACAGTATATACATATAGTCGTCCTTTGTATCGTATATCCCTCAGTCTTGATATACTCTTTTACTACTGCACTTTGTGGTGGTCTTCTTAGAGTGCTGTTGGTCTGATCCCAACACTTACGTTCTGGAGACTGGAGTATAATGGCAAGTGCGAAATAAGTATCGTAGACTGGGTCAACAAGGCAATGTAAGACCGGGGATGGCTCGAAGGGTCGAGTTACATTATCACGAGCATTTCTGTTCTTGCAGACTGGAGGTTATCAATCGGCTCGGGTTTGGGCATGACTTCCAAGGGCAAACGCAGCGACAATGCCCATAACATCCTCAGCACCTGGTGCAAGATGGCGTCCTTGGGAATATCAAAGACAAAGTTTCATGCCAGTCCATGTAATAACGAATTAATACATTACTCATTCAAGTAACTAACCATGATGCCGTACTAATCTGGGGGTAGTGACACTTCATTGCTTCCCGCTGTTAAACTATTTTCCTTTGAAAGTGCTCCGTGTGCAAGGGGACATATGCAACACAATCCACCGTGGCGTTACAAAGGAGCTTCTTTGACAAAAACAAATAGACGAGGATATCAGGGAAATGACCTACTGAGTCAGCTGAGTATGCCGATTCTCTGTAAAATCCACGATATCCTTTAACTATTGTTGTAGTATCTGCACATCATAACTCAGGCTCGATAAGCACAGAGGAGGTCATGGATCGCGTCAGTCGTGCTGTTGTGATCTGGTAGTATGCATATGCTCACATGCCATTGAGTTAACAGGTCACCATATTGATGTAATCAATGTATTTTTATATATTGGATCCTTCGATCTACGTTGACACTGTTTAAAGCATAGCTGGCTCCATCAGTAAATTAACAAAGTCCTTTTCAAGCTTTTTGGCAGCTTTTCATAATGTCAACGTCACAAATATCACAAAAGTACAAAAGCGCCGAAAATCACGCTCAAAGCCCCATGCTGTCAGAAAAGCCCCAAAAGTAGTTATATCAACCAAAAAGTACTAGCATCTGTCACAAAAAGCCCCAAAAGTAGTTACATCAGTGGAAAAAATAGTGCATAATGTATTTCTAACTAAGAATTACTCGGCATTACTACCATAGTGGATTTGACCATGGATTCGGAAGGTGAGGGAAGCGTCGAAAGGGTCCCATGCCATAGAAGTGCGCATGCGCATGAACTGAGTTGGAGTGGGACAACCTGAGGAAAGCGGCAGAGGGCAAGTTGCAAAGCAAGATGGGTACATGAGCATTGCAAGATGAGCACACTGCTCATATGAGCCACGGTGGCATGGCCAGTGACTCAGCAGTGAGATGGAACTTCATAGCGTATAGTAGTAGTAGAATGATCCACAGCAACTTGAACGCAGCTAGAACACTGTTGCAAAGGCATGGTGGTCGGCAAACTTGTTGACATAGAACAAACGGAAGTGATCATAAGAGCAATGTGGGTGAATACCTTGGGATGGGAGGTGTGGTGCCACAGCAAATACGGGAATCAGGTGAGCCACACGAAAAATGGAGTCGATGTGGATAACGGCAAACTTCGGTTGCCTTGCAGCTGTCACACTAGGTTTGACTACCCACATGCCAGTGTCGTCGTTTGGGGCATCACCGTGGCGGTCAAACCAACGTATGACAGCACAAGGGTACAGCGAGCCTTGAAATGAAAATGAAAAAAAACATAGCACACGTGCCACATCCATCCCCCGAAAGCCCATGTTGTCTAGATTGGTGACAACAAAAATGCAGTCTTGACAGGGGCCTTCATTCCTCCAGTCTGGACATGCTCAGATGTATTCTCGATGCATTCCTTCTCTCCCACACAAGTCACTTGGGGCATAAAATGTAGTGGATGCCAAATTAAAAACAGAGATATTGCCGAGATAGTATGGACAAGTCAAACACGGTTGATCGTCGTCGGAATGGATTTTCGTGTGCAGGAAGGCGCGGACAAGTTGAGGGAGGTGGGGGATCCTAAGTTCCTCTGCTAGTTCTGTGATGTTTTTCGCGTGATGGCGTTCTGAGCATGGTAATATTATGAGAATCAAACATGAAATTCAAAAAACAGATAAACTAACGAGCAGTCTTTGCGAGCTGTACGAATGCATCGATTGGGTGATCATCCACTGTCTCCGAGTTGTCTGGATCCTCCTCACGACTGGCCATTTCCTCCGGAGGAAGATTTTGCATCAACTGAGCATTGTGCTCTTCATCCAGTCTTCGTTGTGTCCTGTTCCGATCAACTAGTAAACGTGTCATTCTTAACATCCGAATCAGTTAGCCAACTCAAGAAATATGTACCTATAACTCGGAGTATGTTTATCCCATTATTTGTGTCTCCCGCTTGAGAGATGAGCATACTGCGTGCCCCAAAATGAACTTGGGCTGACATTAGTTTATCAAGTCGTTGATTGATGACAAGCATCTGACCCAAAGCTTGATGATGGCTCGACCGTCTATATGGCATCTTGACGGCTTTAATGTGCTTCGACTCGGTGATAGAGGAGCACAGTCCGTTCGGTGCCCCAAACTGCTTGATCAGTTCGAAGTAGTGCAAGAGTGAATGTTGCCGTGGGAGTGATAAGGATTGCACAACTCCAGTGTTCTTGAAAACCTCACGATAGCGATGGAAGCGCGAGAGCGCATCTTGTAGTTGTACCAAGTCCAGTTGGGTAATGATGTCCTTGCACACGAGATAGCAAAATTCCAGGAATGCCCGGAACGTGCGCAGCATGTCCCGGGGAATGTAACCTTCAATAGCAGCTAGGTAGACCTAGTAATGATCTTAATTGTCAGACGATTTAGCGGTGCTCTGCACCAGTGACTCACCTTCATTAACGCTTTGGAGTCGTCGCCCACATATATGGGTAACATTTCTTGGTTGATTTCGGACACCCTGCCTGCAAAAAGGCCGAAAATTGCGAGTGACCCCGTGGCAGGCCTGAAAAGATAGGGTATGTCGAGCACGGTCAGGCCCTAGCTCAGTGATTGCTGTAGCATACAGACAGGCCCATTTACATACAGAGCATGCAACCCCGTAATATTTGGACAGGCCCATCTGCTGACTGTGAGACCAAGCTCGTACTGTATGGCCGGGCCTGTGAACACAGAGTGAGAATGACCCCGAACAATATGGACCGGCCCATATACCGAACGTCATCCCAGGCTGGTGGTGCATGGAAGGGCCCATCACCTGAGCCTGACACTGAACCCATATTGTATCTCTGGGCCTGTGTACCTGGAAGAGACGAACGTCGAACAGTGTGGACAGGCCCTGTACTCAGAGTCACACCGAGATCGAATGGGACGATGGAGCCGAGCTCCTATGATATGGATGGGCCTACATGCCGAGAATGAGACTTATTTAGAACAATATCGATGGGCCCATCAACACCGAGATTGTATGGTACCGAGGGGCCCTCACGCAAACATGACACTGATATCGTATGGTATGGATGGGGCCATTGTGGAGGAGTCACACCGAGTCCGTATCCCATTGATGGGCCCGCTGTGTGTGGGTGAGACTGTCCGCAAAACATACCAGTGGGCCCATCTGCCGAGTATACCACAGTGCTCGTAGGGGACAGTGGGGCCCCCTGGCACTGAGCTCGTACTGTAGGTGTGGGCCCATTGCATCACCAAGTCCGTATCCCATGAAAC
>JBBPMT010000815.1:0-11299 GCA_038090455.1 Garcileccinum viscosum | reverse complement strand
CGCATCCGCGTATCGGCGTACGTGACGGTTCGCATTGTCAGGGTAGACCTCATTCGAGAGGACCCTTCTGACCGCCGTACAAACAAGGATCCATCCCTTAGCGCATATTGGGTCAGCGCAGCGGAGACAACCATGCAAACACCGCATCGCGATATCTACGGTTTAAAGAGTCGCAGCCTAACTGAGCTAAATCAGGAGCCGTAGCCAGGCAATACCCAGTTCCTCCCTCATCACCGACAACCGCGGAGTTAGTGTGCGACCGCGACGCATATGAGTTTTTGTTTACAGAAACATTGCATGGACTTTAGCGACCTCTACGGTAACGATTGGCGCGCCTTACGCAACCGCAACTACATTGCGATCTCCACAGACATCTCTGAAAGACTACCCATTGACGAGGACTTTGATCCCAACGACACAATAGTAAGAGATGCACCCTACGTCATCGAATTCGCCCCCGACTTCCCAGCCTGGTTGCAACACGAATTTTTGCAACATCACCTCGACCAAACCCCTGTCCTCATAGACGACACCCTCGACTTCTACCAATCCTCCATCGAATTCAACTACCGAGACAATGTCGGGACTATACGATCGTCCACCCTCGCCCCTCGACCGTCCCTCGAGCAGTGCGAGCAACACGCCAACAATAACGGCATCCCGCGCCCGTCCCTGCGACTCACGACCCGATCCTGGTGCCCTACTCGCCGATCAGATCACATTGCTCACCGAGCGCATGTTGCAGATGATGCTCAGACTCGAACAATCGGAAGTGGAGAATCGCGAGCTGCGGGACCGGCTCGACCAAGACCGAGAGGACCTCGGGAGATCCAATGACGTCGAGGACCCGCTCGGCAGACAAGGCAAGCACGCGGAGGTAGTTAAGGACCCCGGCCTATTCGACGGCACATATGGAAAATTCGACGAATGGTGGACAAAGATGCTCATCTTTCGAGAGACCAACTTGGATCAGTTCGGGGAGCACAAGCTAAACGGCGAGAAAAACTGGAACTTAGCCGTATTCTCCAGGATAGGCACCAACTCCGAAAAAGATAAGAACGGTGCAGGCGCTTGGGCAAGGACAGAGCTCAAAAAGCGCCGCGACGCCAGTGTACCCTGGCTACCTTGGAGAGAGCTAGAAAAGCTCCTTCGGGCCGATTCAAGATCGGTAACAAAAAAGACATCGCCATCAAGAAATTGATGAGTCGAAAGCAATACAGGAACGAACGGACACAAGTGTTCCTGACACAATGGCTCGCACTCTACGACCAAGCAGAGTGCACGGAAAAAATGGGCATAGTCCTGTTGGAACAAGGCGTCCGACAAGACATAATCAAGCATATGTACATGCAAAAGGAACGCCCCGCCTCCCTGTACGAATTCGTCATGAAAGTACAGGATTACGCCAATGCCATCGAAGCTTTCGAATCTCGATTCGATGGAACCCGATCTCGGTCCAACAGGGACCCCAACGCAATGGACGTCGACGTCCTCAACTCCGACAACCGTGAAGACATAGGCCGGTCTTCACGGGGCTGCTACAACTGTGGCAAAGAAGGCCACATGGCACGAGACTGCAAGGCCAAGAGCACGGCCTGTGCAGAATGTGGATTCAGGAGAGGGGGGCACCGCAAGGAGTGCTCCAAATTCAAGTCGAAGAATGCGCGAAGAGCAGAAGGAACTGCTTTAACAAATCAAGATTCCGTGCAACGACCCTTGGCCACTCTCTCCAATCCAGCCAAAAATACCCAGATAAACTGGCAAGGCGCCATTCGTGGCATGGACCTAGAGGCTGCTAGAGCCTACTTTCGTGATCTCGAATCCACCCAGGGAAAAGAGTAAGCTTGGACACATCGGGTAGTGTACCAAGCAATATGGACCCTAGTTATGTACATAGTTCTTCTTCTCATTTCTTTTCATTAGTTCCATCTCGATCGAGGGTGTGACGCCAAGATAGTGCTCACCCATTTTCTCTATCCGTTTCGAATTCCTTTTCTCATCTTGATAGTGAATGTAACTTAGATAGCGATTCCGACTCCGTATTTAGCTTCGAATCTACCGAAATGGGGATCTCCGAAAAGGAGCTTGGTCACCGGGAAGTGACGCTTAATTCCGTTTGTACAAAAAATAAAAATAGTTCTTCCTCGAACCTGAACGAGCGAAAAGTGCGCACACTTAAGCCACTTCGAGAGCTATTCGTAAAAATAGATATAATTACAAAAACCACAAAAACAGCCGTAAACGCCCTACTAGACAGTGGCGCTACCGGCATCTTTATCGACACTACATGGGCAAAGAAGGAAAGAATCCCTTTGCAAAGTCTCGAACAAGTTGTACTGGTTTACAACGTAGACAGAACGGTTAACTCAGCAGGCGGCATTGCATACACCGCCACCCTCATAATAGATTACCTCGGACACCGCGAAAAAGTAACAGCGGACGTCACTAACCTGGGCAAGAACCAGATGATACTCGGATACACATGACTAAGAGACCATAACCCATCCATTGATTGGACCAAAGGAACCGTTACCATGGACCGCTGCCTGACGTCATGCGCAGCATTACATCATAGCTACATAAATAGGATGGAATCACACGAACAAGCATACGGATATCATATCGGTAAAACCGATAACGGCAAATATGAACCAACCGACGCCTCCGAAGCCAAAAAACTCGTGCCATCAGAATACCACGACTTTATAGACGTCTTCTCGAATAAGGCAAGCAAGCGCATGCCAGAACATAAACCATGGGACCACGCGGTAGATCTGAAACCAGATTTCGTGCCTAAAAAGGGTCGATTGATCAAGTTATCTCCCCAAGAGCAAGATGAAGTCAAGGTGTTCGTAGACGACCAACTCTCATTCAACCCTCTAAGTCGCCACAAACGTCACCCGTGTTCTTCATCCCAAAGAAAGACGGCAAAAAACGCATGGTCATGGACTATAGATACCTAAACGAAGGAACTGTCAAAAACAACTATCCTTTACCCTTGATCTCGCAAATTATAGATAAATTAAAAGGATCTAAGATCTTTACCAAAATGGACCTCCGATGGGGGTACAATAACGTGCGGATCAAACCCGGCGACAAATGGAAAGGAGCCTTCGTCTGCCACCTCGGGGCTTACGAACCCCTCGTTATGTATTTCGGAATGTGCAATAGCCCGGCCACGTTCCAACAAATGATGAATGAGATCTTCGCAGATATGGATGATTGTATCATCATCTACTTAGACGACTTATTAATCTTCTCGAAACACGACAACATGGCCAAACATAGAGAAACCATGAAAAAGGTTCTACAGAAACTCCGCGAAAATGACCTATTTGTAAAACCCGAAAAATGCTTCTTTGGAGTAAAGCAAGTAGACATGCTAGGCATGGATGTCAGCGAACACGGCGTATCAATGAATCACGAAAAAGTCAAAGGAGTCATGGAATGGCCAGTGCCTACCACCATTAAAGGAGTCAGAAGCTTCTTAGGCCTCGCCAACTTCTATCGCAGATTCATCGATAATTATAGTCTAATAGCAAGACCGCTACACGATCTCACTAAGAAGGATCAACCCTGGAAATGGGAAGCGACACAACAAGAAGCTTTTGACAAGCTTAAAAGGGCATTTACCACCGCCCCGGTACTGGCGTACCCGGATGACACCACCCCATATAGAGTAGAATGCGACGCATCAGATTTCGCAATCGGAGCTGTGCTCTCTACTAAAATAGACGACAAATGGCACCCGGTCTCTTTCATGTCCCATTCAATGACACCGGAACAACGCAACTATACCATAGCCGACAAAGAGATGCTAGCCATCATACTCGCACTCGAACAATGGAGACATCACCTAGAAGGAGCACGTCACCAATTCGAAATATGGACCGACCATAGGAACCTCCAGTACTTTATGAAATCCCAAGATCTCAATAGACGTCAGGCACAATGGGCACAGTACTTATCGAGATTCGACTACATCTTGGTAAATAAACCAGGAACTTCCATGGGAAAAGCCGACGCCCTTTCTAGAAGAGAGGATCACATGATCAGAATAGAAGACGACAATAAGAGCACCATCGTCATCCCAGCACATCGTGTAAGATCTCTTGAAGAGATCGAACTTTTTGATAGAATCAAAATAGCACACTCAGGGTTGAAAGCCCCTGATGGGACGATCCTCCGTGAAGGATTATGGCACTACCGAGATAAGATCTGGGTGCCGACCGAGCTTAGAAGGGGGGTAATTACCCAATTTCACAACCACCCCTTCTTTGGACATAAAGGAGCTGAAAAGACGCTCGACTTTGTCACTCGATACTATAGTTGGCCAGGAGCCAAACAAGACATCATCAACTATTGCAAATCATGTGATAGATGCGCACGCATGAAAACATTGAATCAACCGCCAGCCGGTTTATTACAACCATTACCCGTAGCCAAAGGACCCTGGCGATCCATCTCAGCCGACTTCATTACGGGTCTACCCGATAGCAAAGGCTTCGATGCCATTCTTGTTATAGTCGACCGCTTCTCCAAAGAAGTAACCCTCATTCCCACGAACAAAACGGTCACTGCCCAAAGCACAGCAGAGCTGTACCGAGACCACGTGTGGAAATATCATGGACTACCCGATAGCTTGGTCAGCGACCGAGGACCCCAGTTCGCATCTCAGATGATGACGGACCTATTAAAGTTATTAAAAATAGAAAAGAAAATGTCCTCGGCATATCATCCCCAAACCGACGGGCAAACAGAACGAGTCAATCGGGAATTGAATCAATACTTGCGTCTGTATATAGCCGAGAAACAGAACACGTGGGCAGATTGGCTTGCCATCGCCCAGTTTAACTTCAACAACACGAAGTCGTCATCAACTGGATATAGCCCCTTCCAGTTAACAAAAACATATAGTCCACGACTCGGGGTTGAACCCAAATCGGTAAAAGCTCCGGCAGCCAAAGAATTCGCCGACGAAATAGCCAACTCGCACGACACAGCCAAAAAGAACCTAGAACGTGCACGTCAGCGAATGAGTCAGCAAGCTGACAAACATAGAAAACCAGCACCGGATTACAAGATCGGAGATCTCGTACTTCTCTCGACCGATCATTTGACATTATCGGATCGACCGGCCCGGAAACTCACCGAGAAATGGATAGGACCCTACCAAGTCACTGACGTGTATACCAATGCCGTCAAATTATTATTCCCAAAATCGAACCGAGCCCACGACGTAGTCAACGTGTCTCGTGTTAAACCCTATATAGAACCCCTTGACGAACAACCAGTCGTACGCCCCGGTCCGGTATCGGTTAATGATGAAGGCGACGACAAGTACGAAGTCGAATACATCGTTGATAGTAGACCTATAGGCCGAGGATTCCAATACCTCGTTCACTGGAAAGGATACGACGACAGCAATCGTACCTGGGAATCTGCAAGCAACCTTAAAAGGTCAGCTTCGAAAGCCATCGCAGACTTCCACCGAGAGAATCCCGCGGCACCTCGGAAATTGAAAATGGCACGTGAACTGTTTGATACAGTTTTCAGTACACCCCTTGTGAACTTTACCTCGGGACGTTGTACTCTGCCCTCATCTCCGACTCGGTCTTTTGCGGATCTGGAATCTCCGCTCTAGAAGGGGGGTAATGTTACGACCCTCGTTAAACTCCCTTTCTTTTTCTCGCTCGATAGATATTTTCTCAGTCACGTGACTTGATATTCGTCACATGACACATCACATGACCTCACGTGACATAGCTTACATAGATAGGTACGTCATAGGTCTAGACCATGACATCATAGCACATGTCCTACGCATGTATGAGAACTCTCTCACACCCGTGAAGACCACTATAACCGTATATAGTATACATTAGTCACTACCTTTGTAATCAGTGCCAGCCCTCATGTGGTCCGTGCACCAATCGACACAGTATATATAGTATGAATACAGCACCAGCAGACCTCAGTCTGTTCTGGTTAGTTTCCCACTAGCTTATACAGTCCCCTTCTTAAGTCGGTCTTGTCGAAGTGCCATAGCTCGCGCTATTGGTTGCTTTCAATGATCACTCCACCGCAAATAGCTTCAATGAAACAAAGTCAAAAAGAGCAGAAGTAGTCAAGGACTCCAGCCTCTTCGACGGGAGTTACAACAAATTCGATGAGTGGTGGACCAAGATGCTGGTTTTCTGAGAAACCAACTTGTTGATATTTGGTGAGCAAAGACTAAGAGGCCAGAAAGACTGGAACTTGGCCATCTTCTCTCAAATAGGCATTGAAAGCAGAGAAAAGGACAAGAATGGCATGGGCACATGGGCCCAAACAGAGATAAAGAAGCAGCATGACAATAATGTGCCCTGGCTGTCATTGGGGCAGATTGAAAAACTGCTCAATGACTGATTCTGCATCAGCAATGAAAAGGAAATTGCCACAAGGCAACTCATTGCCCAGAAGCAAGGGAAGAATGAAAGAACACAAGTCTTCCTCACCTAATGGCTTGCCTTCTACGACCAGGCACAGGTCAAAGAAAGCATAGGGGTAATGCTGCTTGAACAATCTGTATGCCAAGACATTGTATGACATATGGTCATGCAAGGAGAAAGGCCCGCTGGCCTCCATGACTTTATTGCCATGGTACAAAAATATGCCAATGCCATAGAATCTTTCGAATCTCAGTTCCAAGCGAACCAAACAAGACATGATCCCAATGCAATAGAAATCGATCACACAACCTCTGACAACCAGGAAAACATAGGCCACTCAACCTGGGGCTGCTACAATTGTGGCAAAGAAGGCCACCTGGCAAGAGACTGCAAGGCCAAGAGCATAGCCTGCAACAAATGTAGATTCAGGAGAGGCGGGCATCACAAGGAATGCTCACAATTTAAATTAAAGAAAGTATATGCCACAGAAGGAGCCACACAAACAAACCAATACGCTGTACAAACTCCCCCACTCACAACCCTTTCCAATCCCAGACCAGCTGGGCAACCGAACTGGCAAGCTGCTATACATGGAATGGACTTTGACACAGTCCAAGCATACTTTAAAGACCTTGAGGCACACCAGGGAAAAGAGTAGAGTCATCTACATCAGGTAGTAGTATGACTAATATGGACCCCTTTTTCATTTCTTCTTTAAATAGTTCCTTTTTAACCTAGTTCCATCTTGATCGAGGGTGCGATGCCAAGATAGTGCTTACCTGTTTTCCTTATATATATTGAATAGTTTTTCTGATCTTGACTCCAATTGTAACTTAGATAGTTTTTCCTCTCCATTATCTCAATATGGTAGCCTACCAGATGACATAACTAAAGTAGCAAACTCCAAAAAGGAGCATGGTCACTGGGAAGTGATGCTTAATTCCACTTATACAAAAAATAAAAATAGCTTGTCTTCAAACCTGACAGAGAAATGCATAAGAACCTTGAAACCACTCTGCAAGCTATTTGTAAAAATCGATATAATTATAAAAACCACAAAAACAGAATGCCAAGCCCTACTAGATAGTGGCGCAACTGGCATATTTATCAACCAAACATGGGCAAAGGAAAACCGAATTCCAATACAATCACTCAATAGGGTGATATCCATCTACAATGTAGATGGCTCTATCAACTCAGCAAGCAGAATAGCTTACATTGCCTTGCTTATCATAGACTATAAGGGACATCATGAAAAAGTCAATGCAGATGTCATGAATCTAGAAAAGAACCAATTAATCCTCGGATACATGTGGCTCAGAAATCACAACCCTATGATAGATTGAATTGCTGGAACAGTCACTATGGATAAATGCCTGCCTAGTTGCACAGCACTCAAATACCTAGCTTGAACACAGACAGAAGTACATGAAATCGCTTATGCATATCATGTTCAGAAAATAGAACAACTGATAGACATCCCCAATGCTGTGGAAGCTGCAAAATTAGTACCTGCGGAATACCACAACTATCTAGATGTATTTTCCAAAAAAGCAAGCAAGAGAATGCCAGAAAGGAAACCATGGGACCATGTGGTAGACCTGAAACCCAATTTCGTACCCAAGAAGTGAAAGCAACATTGTGGGGAGCTATCAGGAATAACTCTAAGGTAGGGGTTGTGGCCAAGTGATGAAGGCCAGGAACATCTGCTTTAGAGGGTTTGACTAATCTCTACAACTGACTGGACTATCAATGGAAGACTCGGGAATAAGGGAATGGGAAATCCCATTCTATGGAACTCAGACGAGACTATGAGGTCAATCACTGAGAAGAACTAGACTGGGGGTCTAGGACTTCAAGGTTCTGTATTAAATACTATCGAGTATAGTGCATGGACCATGCCTTAAGGGCAGGTATCTGCTATCTATGGCTATAGTAGAGAGTCCATGAGGTAAACACATGCAAGATAAGTAAAGGCCATGAGGCAACAATGTGATATGGCAGAATGAAAGCCAGGGACTGTGAGAATGATAAAAGACGGCCATATATCATGAGATATGGCAGATCTATAGATATGTGAATAGAAGATCGAGGGAATGAGATTTGAGATCTATCAAGATACAACGTGTTGCAAACATCATCGTAACCTAACTTGCCCCTAGTCTAGGGTTCCATTTCAAGACTTTCCCCTATCCCCATAGCCATGTGCTTACCCCCAGTGCTTCTCCTTGGTCACATAACAGCTAGACACTGGTCATCACATGACTACTATTGTGGCGAGTCTATTTACTATTGTTTACCTTTTTATAGATGCCCGGCCTCTTTACCTTTTATTGGCCAACGATCTCCCAATCCCAATCTCTTTATGTCTTGATAGATTGTAGATCCCAATGGATCTTACATAGATGTTGTCCATAAGATGACATTACTGGAATCTGCATATTATCAACTTCCAACAGCATTTTATGGTAAGCTAGACATTTTGCAGATTGTGCAATCCTGGACTGCACAGGTTGCTGGAGACCTGAGTGTCTTGCAGATGCAGGTACCATATTTTGCCAACTATTTTAGCATTCACAAGTCACTCTACATGAATATTAATCAGTTGCACAGTTATGCAATATTAATTACTAGCCTATGTTGGCACCAATCAAGTATATAGAAATGCTTATATATCAGTACAAACTAATACTACCCCTAGGTACTATATATACAAAGCACCAGCTAATGGGCTCTCAAGTGAGACCATCACCACAACAATGCCAGTCATTGGCAAGCCAAGCTACATGAAATATCAGTGGACAGCATATTGGCTTCCGTAAAATAGACCTACTGATGGATTTACAGAATGGTTGTGGAATCTGTGCAAATAATATGGAGGGGGTGATTGAAATATGCAATGAATACAACAGAATGTTCACATGCAGTGCATTATGAACACACATAAAGGAGTATAAAGGAAAATAGGAAATAAACATAGTAGCAAAGAGAGGGGCATGGGTAGAATGGGATATAAATGAAAGGAATGAAGTGAGAGGTTGAGCTTATATATCTAGCTAATTTCATCATGTAATAGTAACTCCATCTCCTTTTAAAAAAATTCTCAGCTTGTCTTCAGAGTCTTCCCTTACTATATCATTATGAGACTACAGGTACATGGGTTGCTTCTCTTGATTTTAGCCAATAAAACCTCCGAGTCATAATAGGGAACAACAAACTCCTCAAAAAGTGTTGTCACACATTACATAATAAACAATGTTACAACTTGAGTTCCACAATTGACTTATCATGTCTTTCTCCAGCCATGGCCTCCACAAGTTTGGAATTTCCTTCTCTTTGGGTGGCACTCCATATGATATGATAAGAAGGTAACAGTGGGCTGAGAGTGGACAGGACCATGAGTTGCTGGGCATAGTGAGCTGTGAGGGTAGGTGGGAACACCTTGCAAGCACATGTAGTACAATAGAATCCCTCATAACACATACCCCCTCAGGATATGCCCTAGGGTATGCATTATGAGGGATATATGTTATGGGGAGGTCAGTTATTATAGCATACATAAGTGTAAACTACAGATAAGGAAAACAACTAGTTATTTTACTATCCTTCATTCCCTGCATAGTATCAGCTGCTCATGTCCTGTGTTCAAATAAACCCAGCATCACCTTAAACTGGCATGAAAATGAATCCTTGGGTGTATTAATATACTTTTGCAAAACCACTGTGACTTGGAGCACCTCCTGATGCATTAGAATTGGCTCCTCAACAACCTGAACTTATCTTGCTTGAAAAGAATTATGTAGAAGTTTACATTGACAGTTTGGGTCATCTAATTTCTCTGTGCCCAAAGATAAGAGCCATGTGGGAATACCCTCATTCCAGGCTGGTTGCTGGAAAATTAGATTTGTGTAAATAAATATTTAATCCCAAATATTGCTATCTTGGGACTTGTTTGCACAGCAAAATTACTAAATATAGCAATATTTTCGCATTACATAAGGTCATGTATGGGTTTTGAGACATCACAATCAGTACTATCATTGTACTGGAGTTGCAAAAGGATGGGGTATTGCAAAACTGTGTCTAGCTCATGCAACACAGCACTCCTGACCCCAAGTTGGTGGATATAGAATAAAATATGATATATTGACATTCCTGTATTTTTTTTTTCTGACAAAAGAGTGTGTGTTCATTGGCTGGCAGCTCATTTGTATCTTGTGGTCAAGCTTTTCCAACTTCAAGCATCAGAGCAGCACACAAACTTTGAACAAAAAATCTCAAAAAAATCATATGGGTTCTCCATTATGTCTCCCAACTTCTGATTAAGTTTCCAGAGTAATTTTGTTGTTGCAGTGCTGCATAGGAGCCATAAAAGTTTGCTCTGCTTTGAGCATGACATTGTTGAGCATATGCAATGGAGTTCCCCATTAAGTAAGCTGCCACAGAAATGGTATTTCAGCAGGACATGGCAGACTCAGGGATAACAACCAACCCTACTGACAAGACAAGAGTTAGTTCCAATCCAATAATGTTTTACCCTTGCATGCTTATATGTCCAGACTAGCTTCACATGTTCATGTTTTAAAAACTTGGATATGCCTACTCCCCACCTTATCATTTCATAGGACCTAATTCTGACTTGAGTGCATACTATGCATCATCATCCAATATATCTCACCACCTCTATACAGTGACTCCAAAAAGCGTTCCAATCCCTAACCCCAAACTGGGGTGCGAAGCACCCCGCAATCACTCGTGGGAATTTCACTTAGCTTTGGTGGAGACAAATAATGTACAAACCCCTGGCTACAAATTATGTCACTAGGTCATGTGACCCAGGTCAGGGGCTATTGAGATATACCACTTTT
>JBBPMT010000814.1:0-11318 GCA_038090455.1 Garcileccinum viscosum | reverse complement strand
GAAATGGTTATATCTCACTGCCATGGGAACCAAATCACATGACCTAGAGCTCATATTCAAGGCAAGGATTAGGGCTATTAATGACTCAGCAAGTATTAGAGCTAATTCCCTTTGGTTCACTTGCAAACGTCAAATCCTTTCAAAATAGCTAAACATTGGGACATTTTTTTGAGCCACTGTATACTATATATGGTTAGAGTGTTTACATGACTGTGGGATTATTCCCATACATGAGGTGTACACATGGCGGTCTAGCCCTATGATATCATAGATAAGTGATAAGGTCACGTGATGTCACATGACTGATCATGTGACAAATATCAAGTCACATGATTGTGAAAAATACTATCAATGAAGGGAAAGTTAGATTCCATATGAAGGTCATAACACAAACACAATTCGCCAGGAGCTTTACTGGCTAAAGTCACAGTATAACAAATCCACTATGGTGCTGGTATGTGCTAGGTATATTGTCTGATACTTGTACATTTGGTGACATTTACCATATAGAAGGAAACTCTTCAACACAAGCAAAACAAGATCATAAATAAGCTGCACAGTGGTTTGAGAACAAAAGAGATGATGATAACCCAACAACAAGAAGGAATTAAGGTGGATCTTTTGGACAGAAATCACACAATTTCCCTCCAGAATGAGGTTCTTACAAAATTGCAATCTAATCTTACTGTAGTCACTGAGAAAACCAAAGAGCAAGAGAAGATTCAGACAGAACAACTCACTGCCAGAGATCAACTCCTAGTTGAACAGGCTTAGGCATTGGAGAAACTCAAGCAAGAGGTCATGAGCACTGCAGAGAAATCTCTTGCAGTCACACAAGTGGAGTTCTCTAGTCAACTTGCAAAGTTGATGCTTAGTGTGCATGCAATCCTGATTCCATGTTCTTATGTTTTTCAGGTGGAGCATGAGTTTGAACTTTTGGTATTGAAACAGAAGAATGAAAGCATCTTGCAACAACTTAATGTTTGTACCATTTCATGGAGTACATATATATATTTATATATAGTATAGCAGATGCAAAAAGCTCAGGCCACTTTCTATCAATTGCCTGCAGTGCCACCATCTTCCTCTTCTCAACCAGTGGCTCGCACATCCCAACATTAAGTTTTTCTTGATCTTTACTAGCAGTCCCATACTTCTGTCATAAGTATAAACCTGTCATAATTTATATTTCATTCACTCTTGTTGTCTAGCCAAATCCATCCCCACTAAGGGAATCATTGTGCTCATCCAAAGATACTTCTTCAATCATTGAACAAGTGGTCCAATAGGTGTACTCACTACTGATGAACAAATCACCTCCTTCCTCTCCTTCTATCTCTTCTTCTACTTTGCAATGATGCTCCAAAGTACTGAGGAAGGTACAGGAACTTAAATGCAAAATTGATTTGGATAAAGAAAGAAGTCTAAATTTGATAGGTCATGCCTTTCTCTCTCAGTCATATATCATACTTATTATTTAATGGTAGGAGCACATCTGTGACCTGTTTGAAGAGATCTTTCAGGTCAAGAAAGACAAAGATTTCTTACTTGTGGCTCCTCCATTCAAGGATGACATGCAGCATGATGACCTGAATCCTTTGGATCTCCACTGGGACTTTACTCATCCAGCTTCCCCTGAATGGAATCAGGTCATTATCAGCTTGCTTCTGTGGAAGTTGGCTGAAATGCAGAAGTCTGAACAGTGGACCACAATGCCAAGATCTGCTGCTTATTGGGAGGACACCATAACCCAAAAGTTCAATTGTATCAGGGTAGTTGTATCTAAAGCTAAACCTATTTTTCTAGAAGGTCACATCATTGAGATAAACCAGCAGGTGGCTGACTAACTTGTCAAAGCTAAAGAGGAGAGTCTACAGAAAGCTGAAAGGGATGCCTGAAAAATGACAGTATTCAAACTTGATTTTCACTCCTTCTGTGTATGCTGACTCCACCGACATAGAAATATAAGTGTCGAGTGCAAACTACTAGGACCATTATCCAGCTCACAGAAGAAAAAGGAGAACATGAAGATGCTCAGGCATGGAAATTTTTGCATGAAATGATAACAATGCTAGGTAGTGAAGGCATGAGCTCAGATGAAAGTGGTGAGGATGAGATGGAGCCTGTTTTTTTCACTTGTGAAATTCCATAGCAGAAGGACATTATAAAAGAGTTGAAGATAATCAACACATGTTACCCTCTAGGGCCCACTGTGCACAAGATAGGCACAAAGGCAGCAAAATGCATCAAGATGTCCAAAACCACATCATGGAAACCAGTGCAGGAATTGCCTCTTCCATTTTACAAACCTATATGGCTCATGGAAAATCTGATGGTGGCATCTGAAGAACACTTTCAATAGATGGAAGTTATCACCTAGAGATGATTCTAGTGTATTTCCTACATTGCTCTGAGTAGGATAGCAACTGTACACACATGTATGATTGCATGAATATACCACCCTCTGACTGCATTTAAAGCTACCTACTGCTATTGCTCTATTGTCACTTCAATCAAGCTGGTCCTCAATACAGAGCCCTATATACCCATTCCAAATCACAGCAAGACAAGATACTCAATATCCACTGAGTGCCTGTTGATTATCCATCTATTGCCCATTCATCTTTTAGTATATTAAAATATATAATTTTCTGAACATCTTATTGGTTATGAATAATAATACTTTGTGCAGGATATAAAACCCATCTATTTTAGATAATATCATGTGAACCCCTAAAATATAATATCTTAGAGCCAGAGACCATACAATTGAAAATATAAACTTATTGTTAGGTCATAAGAGTTATTATTTTCTATCTTCTTTTGGACCATACAAAAGTTTTGTCATAATGTTTGGTTATTTATCATATTTTGGGTCTCTCTGAAATATTAGATTTTATGTAACACCAAAATGAGTTATTATAATCTTATATAATCTAATTATCTTTTCCAATGTATTTTGAGGCACTCAAAATATTGGAAATCTGGGTGTGTTACCAGATCATTGATATATATAATAATGCCATCAAATTATTGTTCCCAAAATTGAACTGGGCTCATGATGTAGTCAATGTATCCTGTGTTAAACCCTATATAGAACCCCTCAAAGAACAATCCATTATTTGCCCCAGTCTGGTATCAGTTAATGATGAAGGTGATGAAGAATTTGAGGTGGACTACATCATAGATAGCCATCTGATAGGCTGTGGATTCTAGTACCTCATCCACTGGAAAGGGTACAATATTGATGATTGTATCAAGAAATCAGCAATCAACCTTAAAAGGTTGGCTTCTAAAGCAATTGCAGACTTTCATAAGAAATATCCTTTGACTCTGTGAAAGCTCCACATAGCATGTGATTTATTCAATAGTATCTTCAACACACTGATAGTTAATTATATGTTGGGATCTATGACTTCTGATTGATCAATCTGAAATCTTGATCCTAGAAGGGGGGTAGTGTTACAAATTCCTCTGCTGGAACCTAACTTTTTCCTTTCATTCTATTTTTTGCAATCATGTGACATCATGTAACCTTAAGTCTGGACCCATGACATCATAGTTACATCATAGCACATAGTAAGTGCATGTATGGGAATACTTTCATTACTGTAAGAACACTATGGCCTTATATAGTATATATTCCAAATACAATTGGTAATAGCAGCTGGCCCTAAGCTGGTCTGTGCATACATATGTATAGTATATAAACCATTAATGCAATGACTAGCAGACCTCAGTCTATTCTGATTAAATTCCCTCTAGCTTACATAGTCTCCACTCTATAGTTTGTGATTATCAAGGTGACTTAGCTTGTGCTAGTGGTTGCTTTCACTATGGAGGTATTATTTTCTGGTGAGATGCAAACCATGCCATTTGTTGCAAACATCATTGTAACCTAACTTGCCCCTAGTCTAGGGTTCCCTTTTTGGCTTAACCCCTTTCCTCATAGCCATGCACTTATCCTCAGTGTTACAGTCAACATAGTCCCTGAAGGTTGTACCGTTGCGTTGTCCCACCCCTTCTCATTTTCTCATTTCGATTCGCCTCTTTTCCTTTCGGCCGACGGATCCCTTCTCTTTTCTCTTCCTCCATCTTCGGACTAACTTCTTATCTTCCTATCTTCATATCTCTTTATTGCCTTATCACCTTATCGCTTATCGTCTTATCTCCTTATCTTGTATACATAGCCTTCCGCAGTTTCTGACTCATTCTCACTGTGGATGACTCATTTCCCTTCCATGCATTTCCATCGCATTCCATCTCGATTCCCCCTTATGTCTTTCTCTTGTTCACTGCTACTACATAGCTTGGTCCGTGCTCCGCACTTTCCTCTATAAATACCAGTAGCACGATGGTGTATGTTCCTTAGCTAGTTCTACGCAATTCAGCGTCGATTCTTAGCCTCCTTGAGCTCTTGGTGTGCGCATGCAAGATAGAGAGACCCTTCCTTCGACCAAGCTAGACTTGACAGACTCTTCATGAGATTCTCGTCTAGGCTTGTGGTATTGCTCGACGCTCCCCTTTGACCAAGCTAGACTTGACGGACTCTTCGTGAGATTCTCGTCTAGGCTTGTGGTGTTATTCGACGCCCAGCGTAACAAAAGAACTAGCTCTTCCTTCGCCTCCTGCTTCCGAGCAGACCGCCCAACATTTCGTCCTCCACCTATTGCGGCTTTCGTCCCCCTCCCTCCACTTCTCCTTCACCCAGTTCCTCTCGTCCTTCCACTCCCCCACCTGCTGCCGCCATGTCCCGCCCTAAGCTAAAAGCTGGTCTCCCTGACGCGTTTTCGGGAGAAATGAAAGATGCCAACCACTGGCTGCAGGCCATGAAGGCCTATTTTACGATGAACACTGCTGTGTATGCAGACGATGCTGTGAAGGTCCTAGTCCTTCTCAACAAGATGACCAAGGGGAATGGAACTCCCTTTGCGGAAGGTTGGTATGGGAAAATAAACGATAGTGCTATCCCTGCCACCGACAAGACGTTTGCCTGTTTGGAGAAGAACTTTATTGCCACCTTCTACCCATTTAACATTGCCTCTGAAGCTCGCCAAAAGCTTCATGCGCTCCGTCAAGATACCCGCAACAAGGATAGCGGATTCCAACAATATGTTGCCGAATTTCGTCTTCTCGCTCAACGGGCCAACATCACGGATGAGCCCACTCTTCTTGAACACCTTGCTTCGGGGATGGACCCCAAACTCATAGTCATGATTCTCTCCCAACAGACGCAGCCTACCAAGGCTACGGACTGGATTGAGCAAGCAGCTAAGTATCACGCCCAGCAACGCTGCATCGCTGACATCACCTCCGGTCGAGGAGGATACTTTAACAGTTCTTGCCCTGCTAAGGATCCTAATGCCATGGACATTGATGCTGTCCACCTCTCCCCTGTTGAAAGGGCCCGTCATTTTCAGCAGAATCGCTGCTTCATTTGTCATAAGGTTGGTTGTTGTGCCAGCAACCATAGTTCCTCTTCTTCGTCAACTTCCTCATCCTCCTCCACTCCTCATTTTACTCCTCGTCCTCCTAAGGCTCCCTCTGCCCTTGGGAAATATGTCAACCAGATTGTCGCGGATCGAAATATTTCTAAGGAAGAAATTCTCAAGGTACTCCGCACCGTCTATGAGGAAGAACCCGTAGAAGAATCTCCCGAAGTCTCCGTGGCTACCACTACTACCAAAACCTCTGACAGCGAAGAGAGTTTTTAAAAAGGAGAGTTAGTTCGACGTCTTCCTCTCCTCATCATCTTGCACCTGTATTTTGTACCATGCCTCATGCCAAATATATTCAAATTCCCATTTCCCTGTCTGCAAAACCTGGTGCACAAATCGTCGACTCTTCCGCTTTGATCGATAGCGGAGCAACTGGCAATTTTATCGATCACGCTCTAGTCAAAACTCACCGTTTCCCCACCTCGAAGATTCCTAAACCTCTTGCCGTCTCTAACGTCGATGGAACCCCCAACCAAAGCGGAGTTATTCGCCTAAAGACGACCCTCCTTTTATGCATTGGAGATAACGAAGAATTTTGAGATTTCTTTGTAATTAACTGCGGAAAGGAAGCAGTTATCTTGGGCTTACCCTGGTTACAGGATGCCAATCCCAACATCAATTGGGGAACTGGTATCGTCTCCATCCCTGACCGACCTTTCTCTCGTAAACAGGATGATCCCGCCGCTATTTCTCAAAAATATTTGGTTCGTTACCTCTCCAACTCCACCCTCTCCGTTCAAAAGACCACTCTCTCTACCGAACTCGCCATGGAGCAGGAAAAGGAAAAAGTTGTCCTTCCTCCTGAACTTGCCTCTTTCGCTGACGTCTTTACGAAACCTCCTGACGGGACTCTCCCTCCCTCGCGACCTTTTGATCATGCCATAGAACTTAAAGATTCCTTCGTTCCTAAGGTAGCTAAGGTGTACCCGCTTAACCCAAAGGAATGTGAAGCGTGTAAGGAATTCATCGCTGAACATCTCGCCTCTGGAAAAATCTCTCCCTCGAAATCCCCTCAAGCATCGCCCTTCTTTTTCGTACCAAAGAAGGATGGTTCCCTTCGTCCCTGCCAGGATTACCGCTACCTCAACGAACACACTGTGAAAAACGCCTACCCACTTCCCCGCATCTCTGACCTAGTAGATCAGCTTTGTCCTTCCACCATCTTTACCAAACTCGACATTCGTTGGGGATATAACAATGTTCTCATTCGCCCTGAAGATCGATGGAAGGCCGCCTTCATCACTCCCGAAGGCCTCTTTGAACCCAACGTCATGTTTTTCGGATTCTGTAACGCTCCCCCTACCTTCCAAGCCCTGATGCAACACATTTTTGGAGACTACATCGCCGAAGGGTGGCTTATCATCTATATGGATGACTTCTTGATCCACAACAACGATTTATCCCAACATTGGCTTCTTATCCACAAAGTTCTCCAACGTGCTCGGGAACATAAACTATACTTCAAGTTGGAAAAGTGCACCTTTGCCGCGTCCGAAGTGGAGTTCCTAGGTCTTGTTATCAAAGCTGGATCTTTACAGATGGACCCTACTAAACTCTCCGCCATCGAAACATGGTCTCCCCCTCATTCCGTCAAAGCTGTCCGATCTTTCATTGGTTTCTGTAACTTTTATCGCAAGTTTATCCCCAACTTCTCCACTCTCGCACGCCCGCTTCTTGATCTTACAAAAAAAGATACGCCTTGGGATTGGTCCCCTTCTTGTGAAACAGCTTTTCATCAACTCCAATCCACTTTCCTCGCCAAACCCGTCCTGGCTATGCCCGACGTAACTCGGCCTTTCACCATTATGACTGACACGTCCCTCACTGCCTCTGGCGCAGTCCTCATGCAACCTGATGGGAATGGTGACCTCCATCCCTGTGCCTATCTATCCCGCACATTCTCCCCTGCCCAGCGTAATTATGATATCTATGACCAAGAACTCCTCGCCGTCATTCATGCCCTTGAGGAATGGCGTCATTATCTTCAAGGCACTGGCCTTCTGGTCACCATCCTAACCGATCATAAAAACCTGACCTATTTTCGCCAACCCTGCAAACTCTCTCGTCGCCATGCTCGTTGGCAATTCTTCCTCCAGGACTTTGACTTGTCTTTCCACCATCTCCCCGCCTCAGCCATGGCTCCCGCCGACGCCCTCTCTTGTCATGACGATGTCGACACTTCTTCTGACAATGCCGATGTCACCCTTCTCCCGGACACTCTCTTTGTTCGTGCTCTCGATGTTGCTATATCTTCTAAACTTTCTTCTCTTACGTCATCTGACCCCTTTGCTTCCGCTGCTCTTTCCGCCCTCAATGAGGGTACTTCTCTTCTCCCTCGTGCCTCTCGTCATGATTGGGAATTTTCAGATGGTCTTTTGTATTTTTGTCATCATCTTTTTGTCCCCAAACCTCTTCGTCGTGATATCGTTCGTTCCTGCCATGAATCTCCTTCTGGAGGTCACGGTGGCGTTCTTCGCACCCAAAATCTTGTCGCCCGCGACTATTGGTGGCCGGGTCTTTCTACCTTTGTTCGTCGTTTCGTTCTTGGCTGTGCCATTTGTCAGGCCTCCAAGGTTAATACCCACCCTTCCGCTCCTCTGCTTTTCCCTCTTTCTTCTTCGGCTACGCGCCCTTTTCAACAAATTTCGATGGACTTCATTACCGATCTTCCTCTTTCTTCTGGTTTCAATTCTATTTTGGTCGTGGTCGACCATGGGCTTACTAAGGGGGTAATTTTCCTCCCTTGTCTCAAAACTTCCTCCGCCGCCGATGTCGCCCTCCTTTTCTTTAAACACATCTTTCCTCATTTCAGTCTTCATGATTGATGCATCTCTGATCGTGGCCCTCAGTTTGCCTCTGCCTTCGCTTGAGAACTGGCTCGCCTCCTAAAATACGACCTCGCTCTCTCCTCCGCATACCATCCCCAAACTGATGGAGAAACCGAACGGGTCAACCAGGAGTTGGAGACCTATCTCCACATCTTCTGCGAAGGAAAGCCTGACGCATGGGCCGATCTTCTCCCCATGGCAGAATTCTGCCACAACTCTTCCGTCCACTCCATAACCGGCAAAACGCCCTTCTCCTTAATCCTTGGGTACGAACCTCGCGCTTACCCGCCCATCGGCAAAACTTTCCTTCCTGACCTGGAATCTCGCCTATCTTTGTTATTCGAAGCAAGGAAAGAAGCCCTTGATGCCCATGAACGCGCCCAACGCCTCATGAAGGAACGCGTCTCATCCCGCTTTACCCCTTGGAAAGTCAGAGATAAGGTCTGGCTCGATAACAAGAATCTTCATCTCCACTACCCTTCTAGAAAACTATCCCCTAAGCGAGAAGGCCCCTTCGAAATTTCCCAGGTCTTATCGCCCGTATCATACTGCCTCAAACTTCCCCCCACGTGGCGCATTAACGACACGTTCCACGCTTCCAAGTTATCGTCCTATCAGGAAACTCCGGAACATGGCCCGAACTTCCTATCTCCCCCTCCTGATCTGATTGATGGAGAAGAAGAATACAAAGTGGAGCAAATTCTTTCCCACAGAGGAACTCGTGGCCATCGCCAGTACCTCGTGTCGTGGAAGGGTTGGCCTTCTTCGGAAAATACCTGGGAACCAGAACGGAACTTGTCAAACACCGCCTCCCTCCTCTCTGCATATAAGGCCCGTTATCCCAAAGATTTCCCCCCATCACCTTGATATGCCTCGCCGTCCTACTCGTCGAAACACACCCCCATCTTCTTACTCCCATACTTTTGGCCTCTCATATCCTAATCTCCCTATCATCCCGAACCTTTTTTCTCCTCATATTCGCGATGCTCTTTTTGCCGCTGTTCTTGAAACTCCTGATCTCCTTTTTACTTTGGAACAGAATGTGTTTTCTTCTTCGCTTCCACATGCCTCTTTGTATAATGGGATTCGCCTTTACCATACATACCTTCGCCTTCGTTCTTACGACTCTATTTCTCGTTCTTCCTCTTCTTCTATGGTACACACTGCCATACTCCAGGGACTAACAGACCTTCGTTCTAATACCTTCTCTATCCTCGCTGACTCCGGTTTCTCTGATGCGGTAGCATCCCTTCACCCCTCTCGTCTCTGGGACGTCCTCCGCCCTCATTGAGACTCCCTCACTGATCGACAATGCCGTCTCTATGTTGAGGTAGCACGGGAACATTCGTCTCCCTTCCCCTCTCCATTTGAGACTGACGAGAACGTCCCTCCATCAACTAGTCAGCCCTTTCAGACCGATCCCCCTCGAAGGGGGACTCCAGCCCTTTCCCTTGTCCCGGTCATTTTGGAATCGACTTCTTCCCGCTCCAGCCCTACCTCCTCCCGAGCCTCTCACTCCTCGCCCGCCTCTCCATCCCTTAGTCATCAACAGCGCACCTCCTCCCATCAGTCTCTCCCCGGACAGCCCTATCCTCGTCCAGTTGGAACCACTTCTCCCCCAGTTGTCGTCAATCAGCCCATCCCTGTTCCCCCTCCTCATTTCTCTGCAACTTCGAGGAATAATCGGGGAAATTCACCTTCAACTGAGACGACCCCTGGACCTCCTTGTCCTGTCTGTGCCAGCCAGGACCACTCTTACGTTCAATGCCTGGCTTATCGATGTGGGCTTTGCAATTGACGGGGACATCCAGCTCACTGTTGTCCCACCATCCACCTCTGTCGACTCTGCGAGACCGTCGGACATCTCGAGTCTGACTGCCCCTTCTGCAGCGAATCATCCAACAAGGAGGACCGCGACGTTGACAATGCCATTGAGCACAATTCGGGCGGACATTCGACTTAGAGTTATGTTGGAGTCGGAGTCTCCAAGGTACGAACGGGGTAATGTTACAGTCGACATAGTCCCTGAAGGTTGTACCGTTGCGTTGTCCCACCCCTTCTCATTTTCTCATTTCGATTCGCCTCTTTTCCTTTCGGCCAACGGATCCCTTCTCTTTTCTCTTCCTCCGTCTTCGGACTAACTTCTTATCTTCCTATCTTCATATCTCTTTATCGCCTTATCACCTTATCGCTTATCGTCTTATCTCCTTATCTTGTATACATAGCCTTCTGCAGTTTCTGACTCATTCTCACTGCGGATGACTCATTTCCCTTCCATGCATTTCCATCGCATTCCATCTCGATTCCCCCTTATGTCTTTCTCTCGTTCACTGCTACTACATAGCTTGGTCCGTGCTCCGCACTTTCCTCTATAAATACCAGTAGCACGATGGTGTATGTTCCTTAGCTAGTTCTACGCAATTCAGCGTTGATTCTTAGCCTCCTTGAGCTCTTGGTGTGCGCACGCAAGATAGAGAGACCCTTCCTTTGACCAAGCTAGACTTGACAGACTCTTCATGAGATTCTCGTCTAGGCTTGTGGTGTTATTCGACGCCCAGCATAACACTCAGTGCTTCTCCTCGGTCACATGACAGCTAGATGCTGGTCATCATGTGACACATTATCATGCGAGTTCCTTTGTTTGTGTTACAGTTGACATAGTCCCTGAGGGTTGTACCGTTGCGTTGTCCCATCCCTTTTCATTTTCTCACATTGATTCACCTCTCTTCCTTTCGGCCAACGGATCCCTTCTATTTTCTCTTCCTCCGTCTTCGGACTAACGCCTTATCTTCTTATCTCGTTATCACCTTATCGGCATATCTCTTATCATCTTATCTTCTTATCTTGTACGCATAGCCTTCCGCAGCTTCTGACTCATTCTTACTGTGGATGACTCATTTCCTTCCATGCGATTCCTTCGCATTCCATCTTGACTTCCCCTTATGTCTTTCTCTCTTTCACTGCTACTACATAGCTTGGTCCGTGCTCTGCA
>JBBPMT010000813.1:0-11329 GCA_038090455.1 Garcileccinum viscosum | reverse complement strand
TTGAACCGGTTTAAACCGGTTTTTCTGAAATCTCGAAACCAAAAAGACTGAACCGAGACCGGAAAAAAGCGGTCTAGGACCGGACCTTCGGTCTCGGTCTTGGGCGGTTCGGTTTCGGTCCGGTCCCAGTTTTTGGGCGGTCTTAAGACCGGACCTTAAAACACTATTTGCCTGGCTACGGCTCTCGATTTAGCTTGATTAGGCTGCAGATCTTAAAACCGTAGAGTCTGCGATGTGGTGTTTGCACAGTTGTCTCTGCTGCACTGACCCACTTTGTGCCAAGGGAATTATCCGATTTTTCGGCGGATGGAAGGGTTTACTCGATTGTGATCTACCCCATCAAAGCGAACCGAAGCTACACTGGACCAGCGTGTGACAAGACGTGGAGAGGTAGTGTCTTTCTACCTATGGTAACGGGATAACTGCCTGCTATTTCAGGAAGAGCCTTAATCGCTGGCTATCGCGAGATCTCCCTTAAGTCTGGGATCCGACTATGAGACGATATAAGAAGTAGTAAGAGTGGGGGCATGTAACAGTGCCGGTGAGGTGAAGTAGTAAAAGAGGAGTCTGTTCTTATGAAAGCAACTGCTAGCCGTCCACAACTAGGTCACCTCGATAATCACAAACTATGGAGTGGAGCGGGTAATGGCTAGGAGGAATCTAACCAGAATAGACTGAAGTCTGCTGGTCGTTTCTGAAAGCAACTGCTAGCCGTCCACAACTAGGTCACCTCGATAATCACAAACTATGGAATGGAGCGTGTAAGGGCTAGGAGGAATCTAACCAGAACAGACTGAGGTCTGCTGGTCATTTCATTGCAAGTTTATATACTATTACAGGATGTGCACAGACCACTGTAGGGCCAGCCTATACTACAATAAGACTTACTAATATATGCTATATATGGCTATATGGTTCTCACGAGTGTGGGAGTATTCCCAGGAACGAGGTTAACATGTGTGAGGCTATGCTATGATGTCATAGATAACGGATAAGGTCACATGTGGTCACATGACTGATCATGTGATGAATATCAAGTCACATGATCGAGAAAAAGAAAAGAAATAAAATAGAAAAAGTTAGGTTAACGAGGAAGGTCATAACAGCAAGAGGGAGGACAGGCGAGTCAATGTGAGCACAAGATCCAGGTTGAGCTCAAGGGCTTATAAGTTAGGCAGTGTGTGAAAACTGCTTGGAAAGGTAAATGAAGTGTGGGAATGTAAATCCACAATGACACATAAAGCCTGACTGATTTGGTCTCTTGCAATGTGGATGAGGACAATTGAGGAAGAGGTCATTATCCTTGCAACCAAGATAGGAATTAGAAGATCGTCCAAGTAAATGATTGTACCAGGGAAGAGTAGGACTAGCATTGCTAGATCTCTGGTTTCTGCGAAAGAAGTTTCTTGGAGTGACTGGTTTGAAGTGCAGTTGTTCTTGTGGAAGCTCTCGGGGATCAAATTGGGAAAGAGATGGAAGGTGTTGATGCTCAAAAGTAGGAAAGGTTTGATGCCTACCAGGTGGAATGTAAACTCCAGGGATTGAAAGGTTCCTGGGAAAAGAACTCGTCAGCATGGGATTTTGACAGAAAGATTCCACATGGCATAAATGACGATCAAGTGCAGCCAACTCTGGACATGAGGCATTGCCAGATGTCATTTGATTAGTAGTGACAGTAAGGCTAAACCTCTGAGTGGGGCTCATAACCTATAGAACTTGTAATGTGCAGGTATACAGCAGCACACAGTGTGTTCTATGGTAGAGGAAGTAATCTCTAGTAGAGAACTTACTAGAAATGTAGAGCAGTTGATTGATAACTTGAGGTTAGATAAGAAGTATTTGAAATACTTCTTATGAGTGGTAATCAGATAGGAAGATTGTTATCATTTAGGGTCTAATCAGACCCTATTTATACTACTATACATCAGATTATGTAAGGTATAACAGATAAGGAATAACCAATAGCATTATTCTCTCTTATCAGTATGAGTCAGCTATCTACTATAGATGAGTAATCCTATGAGTAATAGCCAATGGGATAAATAGCTCTTATCTATAATGTCATAGATGAGTCATAAGAGAAATGTCATAGTGGAATGATCTAGAATGATGAACAAGAATAGATCATTCCAGACTCAAATCTAAATATGATGATAGCTAAGTATAATCAAATATTTAGATTCTCAACAATTAGGATTGTTATTGCTGTGAATAGGCCATTTTGAAAGTATCTCCTCAGTGGACACATCAAAACAATGAATGACTGCATTGCAAGATAAAGCAAAAAGTTGCCTGCTGTCCTTGGCCCATGCAAGGGATCTGTTGAGTGAATTGACTTGAATTGGAAAGGAGATGAGGAGGCATCCCTTACTAGTGTCATAAACCCAGATGAAGTGGCACCTCAGACATGTGGAAGTCACAATGAGTCGACCATCAGGAGAGAACTTGACTGTGGACACCTCAGAGTCTTGCTGCAACAGGCCAAGCGGCAGTCCCTCACCTGCAGAAAATGACCAGACATTGATTGTCTTATCAAACGATCCACTCATGATTTTCAAGTCCATCCCCTTGGTTGAGATGTCCACCACATGCACCCAGTGAGAGTGTGCTTTGAACTCGAACTCCTTTTCACAGCTCCTCACATTCCACACTGTCACTTGCCCATCATCTGTCCCACTCACAACCCACTCGCCATCTCCTGAGACTGCGATGTCGCGAACACGACTTCCAATGTCCATCAGCTGTCCTACTTCCTTGCCATCTTCCAGTCGCCATCAGTGAATCTTCCCTTCCCTTCCCACACTTATGATGTGCTTCCCATTGGTAAGAAACTTGACCAAATATATGTCATGCTGAGCATTGATTTTGACAGGGTTCATGTCCCTTCAACCAATGATATTGGAGGGTTTGTTTTCACTTGACTCCTGGGCATTCATCAATACCTCACTTTCCACAGTCTTGTGGTTATTAGCTTTCGAGGGTGCTGATGCTCTCCACTGGTGATCTATGGTAGAAGGGGGGTTTGCTGTCCACTGGCAGCACTAATCACCTTTTTTTGCCCTCATCAGTGTAATGATTTCTTCTTTTTCATTTTACTCTTATCACATTGTTCTAGTCTTTCACATGTCTTTTGTGTTTTGTCATACCTCGTGTATAGTAGTATATAAGTAACTTCATCCTGTATTCCATTTCTTTAGCTTTAGCAATCTCATTCTATTCCTCTGATTATGCACTCTCTTTGAGCCGTCTGGAGTGAATCTTCTGTGAGTATTGTTTCAGTCATAACAAATTGCTAAAGCTTTCTCTCTCGCCAAACTATTCATTCCCTGAGCTCCTTTTTCCATTTTATCTTTGCCTATGTCACCTGACTTTTCATCAATGCAACACATGTTCTGCAGCTGGTGACAAGATTTCCCACTGCCAAGATCTGGCACAAGTCCCACTTCCTGCTCACTGTGTCCTTCACACATGCATGTCACTAGACGTTAATTAAACTCAGACCCAGAGTTAAGGGAACTTTGTCATAGACAGACTGGGCTTGGCCAACCCAATAGTGAACCTGCCTTCAAAGGACAACTCTTTGAAGTAAAATAAGAGTTGTAGCCTTGCAGAGCTAAATCTGCAGCATAGCTAGCCAAATCCAGTTCCCCCATTGTTTCAGCGACACCTCCCATGTCCTGTGGGTGTATTTTGATGCTGTCCTCATGTGGCAGTACTTTGTTTTCAGATTATACTCCATTCGGTGTCCTCCCACTTTGTGGTTGAAGTACCATCTTATACCCCTACTCTGCCTTCTCGTCAAAAGTATTGGGGAGTTGTACCCACCAACTGATACCTAGACAACATGAGCTCCAAATACTAAGCAAGAAAGGACTTTGAGAGCCCCACCCTTAGTATTCTGTTGAAGCCATGCCTACCCTTCCCACTCATATTGCCACTACTTTGGATGAGTTTCAATTGATGGCCGCTGCATGGGCCATTAATTATGGATCAGATCCCACCTCCACTGGACCCCCACCACTATACCATCCCACAGATGACAACACATCCATGCACACCTCCCCCATGCCTTCCACATCTACAATTTCATCCATATCTACCTTGCGTCCACCTCCTATTCCAACCCCTGCATTCAGGGTCAATCTGCCTTGCTCCTCTTGTATTGCCTCCCCAGCACATTCCCTGCTTCTCTCCCCTGAATCTCCACAAACAGCCCTGACCATAGCATGCAACCCTTATCGCCCGCGTGTCAATATCCCCTTTCAAGGAAATGGTGGTCGATCGATAGGTAAATTGGTCACAAAAAAGCCGAGCGAATTCTTGGAAGATAAGAAAGAATTCCTGGAGTGGAGTAGATCTGTTGTAATCTATATCACTGGCTTTAAAAATGAATCCACCAACCAACAGAAAATTTTAATCACCCTGTCATTCATGAAAGGTGGTGCTGGTGGCAAATTTGCAGAACACTTCTTCTCATCATGTGTGGGAGAACTCAATACCATGTGATACGAAGAATTCGTAAAGCTGTTGGTGGCGCAATTCCAACCACCTAATTTCCGCCAAGAAGCCGAGCAAAAACTCCTACATCTCCACCAAAAAAGGGGTCAATCAGTGGAAGATTATTTCATCAAAATGAACCAGCTCTACCTCAAGGCAGAATACAATTGGGCTTCTCAAGGCTGCCTCCTTGTTTCCATCACTCGTCGCGGTATTGACAACCGCCTAGTATCAAATATCGAACTCTCTTGCATGGAACTCTTGAATTCAGACAATATCGTAGATTGGGAACAAGCTTTGATTCACACACAAAATGCATTCAAGGCACAAGAAGACCGCAAGGCTTTGCAAGGTACCTCATCTACCAACCATTGGAATCCTCACTCCTCCACATCCATCCCCACTAAAGTCAAGACAACAACTATAAATAACTCTAAGAACTCTGTTATTCCTATTCCAGGCACCACCAGTCTGATGGACCTTTCTAAGGCACAAGCTGACGGTGTATGCCGAAGATGCAGTAAACCATGGCCATGCCAAGAACACATGCATTGCCACCCTGTTCAAATATGTGCGATCGACCTTGGTGACAATTTGTTGCTGGAGTTGATGGACAATGTCCTGACACAATTGCATGCGATCACTGCCAAGGGTAAAAAGAAGGATTTTCCTGAAGGACAGTAGATCAGAGACCACCTGCTGTCCCACATAATTTAGATACTGGCTTGAAATCATGTACAGTAAATAGTAATCGATATGCTGTCTTGGAAAATGAGTCAGATCGTAAGGTCTCACCTGAACTGCCTGCAATCTCAAAAGGATGGACTTTGGTAGATGCTAATCCCATAATATGAAGTGTAAGACAACTACCAGAAAATGCCATTGATATGAGAGAACTAGCATGGATGGCACAATTAGAAAAGGAGTCGAAGGAAAAGACCTCAGTAGCGCCCAAGGGTAAGGGTATCAAACAGGTCTGAATACTTCAAAGACCCAAATGAGAACTGGTGGTTCACCCACTGACTCAGGAAACTAGTGATTCATCCACTGATCTGAAACAAAAACATGACCAACATTGATATAATACCGTCAATCCCTGGTCTGCTGAATGGATGCAAAGATTCATGCAACGACAAGATGAGAAAACCAGCATCAGACAAATAAAGTCGTTTGTGCATGAATCTCGCATATCGGAAGTGGATATAGGTTTAGTCCAGTGGCTGCAAACTGCCAAACTGAGAGAGGCTCATCTAATACTACAAGAACTACAAAACAAACCATGTTTCATTAAAACTACTGATAAAACTGCCCAAGCATTCAAGCTGAAAGCAGAATTGACAGATGGTAATAATGAAACTGTGGTAGTCATAGCTCTCCTCAACTTGGGATGCACAGGGTCTGCAATAGACTGTCAGTTCGTGGAAAAACATCAGTTGTGAAAATATTCACTGCCTCGACCAGTGACTATTTACAATGCTGATGGAACTCCTAATAGAGACGGTTAAATCACAGATTTTGTAGTAACTGGATTAACCATCAGAGATCATCAAGAACAGATCACTCTGGCAATCATGAATCTCAGCACACACTCTATCTTCCTTGGTCATGATTGGTTGAAAACTCATAACCCAATCATAGATTGGAAAAATGGACAACTAGAATTCCGATGTGCTGATGATCATATGCCTGATCTTGAGATGATCAACGATGATGACGACGAAGTATTCACCATTCGCAACATAGCCACTGACCTCGCTGCTGCTCATGCCAAGAAGGAGACTACCTTTGAGGAAATGGTACCCTCGATGTATCACGACTTCAAAGATGTTTTCTCTAAAGAGGAGTTTGATGCCCTTCCACCTAGGAAACCCTGGGATCACACTATCGACTTAATTTCCAGGACTCATAAAGTGGACTGCAAAACATACAATCTTACTCCAAAAGAGCAAGAAGAATTAGAGGCCTTCATTGCGGAAAACCTCAAATCAGGATGAATCCACCCTTCCAAGTCCAAATTCGCCTCAGCCTTCTTCTTTATTAAGAAGAAAGATGGATGCCTTAGACCAGTACAGGATTACCAAAAATTAAACAACATCACTATCAAGAATTGGTATCCTCTGCCACTCATCAGAGAACTCATCAATAAACTAAAAGGAGCTAAATACTTCATGAAACTCGACATCTGATGGGGTTACAACAATGTCTGCATTAAAGAAGGTGACAAATGGAAGGCAGCGTTTCAAACCAACCTGGGGTTATTCAAACCATTAGTCATGTTTTTCAGCTTGACCAATTCACCAGCAACTTTCCAATCAATGATGAACCACATATTCCACAATCTCATAGCACAAGGTAGTGTAGCAGTGTATTTAGATGATATTATAATCTTTACAAAATCCCTTGACGAACATCGTAAGATTGTAAGACAAGTCTTAGAAATACTGTGCCATGAACACTTATACCTTAAGCCAAGTAAATGCAACTTTGAACAAACATCAGTCGAATACTTAGGCTTAATTGTAGCAGAAAATGAGGTTCGCACCAACCCCATTAAAGTCAAAGGTGTGATGGATTGGCCAGTTCCAACTTCAAAGAAAGAGCTTAGAGCTTTCTTGGACTTTCTAAATTTCTACTGATGTTTCATAAAGAATTTCTCTCTCATCACCTGCCTACTCAATACTCTGACTTCGAAATCAAAGGAGTTTGCTTGGACAGCCGAATGTCAAACAGCATTTGAACAACTCAAAGACACTCTTTCATCCTCTCCTGCTCTAGCTATGCCTCGCGACGACAGACAGTTCCGTGTGGAAACTGACAGCTCAGGTATCGGGATAGGCACTATCTTAACTCAAAGACAAGATGATGTATGGTGACCCATCACCTACATATCCAAATCCCTTTCTGACGCTGAATGAAACTACCACATGGCCAACCTGGAATTGTTGGCAATTATCTTCACACTCAAGGAATGGCATCAATATCTTCTTGATGCCAAAGAACCTTTCATCATCCTCACAGATCACAAAAACCTTGAGTTCTATCGTCAACCCCAAGATTTGTCACATCGCCAAGCTCATTGGTTCCAAATTTTGCAGGAATATCACTACATCCTCTGCTACTGCCCTGGTAAATCCAATCCCACTGACCCTCTGTCCCGGAGGCCGGATCATAGTAAAGGGGTGGACCTCGACAACAAAGGAATTACGATCTTCCTGAATCATCTAATCTGCACCTCGACTGTAGAAAAGATGTCATTCAAAGATCAAATCTCCAAACTGCAATACAAATGAGAACCATTTACACAAAAAGGGCTAGCCAAAGCAAAAGAGTATTGAACTGAAAGAAATGGAATATGCTACTGGAAAGATCTAAAGTATGTCCCAAACAATCAAACCCTTCAAGGCGAAATCCTAGAGGCACACCATGATCATCCACTAGCAGGACACCCAGGAGTATGCCGGACACAAGACCTTATCATGACCCACTATTACTGGCCTTTGCTCCTCAAAGACATCAAAGCATATGTCCAAGGTTGCGATAAATGCCAAAAGACCAAGGTTGATTGCAGACCAAAGAAAACAATGCTTCATCCCCATGATGTCCCAAACACTCCTTGGGAAGTTATTTCCACTAATCTCATTGGTCCACTCCCCGAATCTAGAGGCAAAAACATGATTCTTAACATTGTCAACCACTTCTCAAAGATGATTCATCTCTTTCCCGTCACATCAGAGATAACCTCACTAGGTGTGGCACAGATATTCCATGATCACGTATTCAAGCTACATGGAACACCTAGAAAGGTCATCTTGGATCAAGGATCTCAATTTGTGTCATTGTTTATGAAGGATCTATATACCTTGTTGAAGATCAAAGGAAACCCATCCACCGCATACCATCTGCAGACAAACGGTTTGACAGAATGCCTCAACGCCGAAGTGGAGCAATATCTCCACATATACGTCAACCATCGTCAAACAGATTGGGTTGACTGGTTAGCCCTCACTGAATTTACTCATAATCAACGAACTTCGGAAGCTACCAGATACTCCCCCTTCTTTCTCAACTATGGTCAAATGCCTCTCATTCAATCAGAAAACCAAAAGAGTGTCCACAATCAGTCTGCACAAGAGTTCGCTTCTCAAATGAAGGATTTGCAAGAGCTCGCTCGAAAGTTGCTCATATATGCCAAGGAAGATATGAAGCACTATCATGATAGACAAGCTCGACCATCTCCAGATTTAAAAGAAGGTGACCTTGTACTGATTGAAGCCACAAATATTCGATCAGACTGCCCAATGAAAAAACTCGACGATCGCCGCTACAGACCATTTCCCATTGAAAAGAAAAATTCGGATGGCTCCTATCACCTCAAACTTGTTACGAAAACAATACCCAATGAGGATTCCTTCGGATACGCTCGCTCAAAGAGACGTATGGTCAAAGAAATGATGAGTATTGCTAAACTAGAGAAACGCGATACATGAGAGAAACTACTTAAATACTACGGAGATACGGACATGCGGTAAAGGCATGGTACGAAGCTATACTACACGAGGAAGGCTAGAATGGAATGACGTCACAGGGAAGGTTCTAGAAGTTAATATGATAAGCGTGAAGATATGAAGAGAAGCGGTCTAGAACTGTGATAAAAGAAGCGGTGAAATGTGAAGGTGTGACGAGGTGACGTATGTGAGTATATACGAGGGTGAACGTGAAAGGTAGAGGTAAAATCGTTACATTACCCCCTTACTAGGCCGAAGCGTCCGCGCGAGGCTATGCTTGAGCTTAATAGCGGAGGTAAGGGTTCTTGCCTTTGTAGTTCATGACGGCGCGCCTAAGTGCCGGATTTTCGTTGCGTAGTATGGTATTGAATTCGCCTACAGCGGCGATGCTAAGGCGGGAGCGGAGGCGGAGGATATTGAGGATGTCGTCGTCGGTGGTAGTGTTGACACGTCTGAGAACGAATTTGATTTGGTCAACGTCCATCGCGTTGGGATCGTCGATATCCATGGCGGAGAGGGAAGACGCCGAGGAGGCGGGGGAAGTCATGTCTACATCGTCATTCGCGCCTTTGACTGTGTCGTCGTCGCTTTCATCACTGACGCAGCTGCGGTTGTCCTCGTTGTCGACCGGAGACGAAGGGTCTTCCATATCGACTTCTGGGAATTCGGTGGCGGCTGGCGGAGACGGGGAGCGAGGAGGCGGAGACGGAGAACGGGACGGCGGGCGCTGTTGAGCGGGAAGGGAGACGATAGGGCGTATGGGGGAGTCACCTACGTCGGGTTGCCTTTGTGAGGCGGAGAAGTCGGGAGCGGGCGGCCGGAGGTTGTAGGATTGGGGAATCGGCCGTTTAGAGGTAGTGACGGGTTTCTTTATACACCCGGGGCAGGTAGAGGCGTTGTTCACGATTGACTTGCGAAGAGCGGGCCAGTGGACGGAGGAGAGGGCGGAGAGAGTTGCTTTGATGCCGTAGTGTCGTTTCGTAGGGGCGTGCACCTTAGCAATCAGGGAGCGGCGGAGATCGGGAGTGTCGGGGACGTAGAGCTTATCCTTGAAGTAAGGGAGCCCGTTCCGTAGTTTCCAGTTTCCGTTCTTGGGGTCGCGCAAATACTTCTCAACTTGTGGTTCGACGAATGCCAATTTTGTCTTTTTGGCCTTGGCTGTTGCGCCATCTAACCAACCAGCGTACCATCTTCGGATGTCTTCGTCTGATAGTAGCGGGTGGTTGAACTTGGGAGTTGCCTTAGATTCGGGTAACTTGACCTTGATCTTTGGCTCTTTCTTCGCCTTGGTGGCGGCGGTCACAGCGGGGGCGTCTTTTATTTTAACGTCCTTGACGGGGGACGCTTCCTTCTTTGAGTCGGCGGGCGAACCACCTGTTCTCGCAGTCGGGACCTTGGTTTTTGCCTTTGAGTCGGCGGGCGGACCACCAGTTCTCTTGGCAGACTTCTTCGAATCGGCGGGCGAACCACCAGTTTTCTTGGAAGCGGGGGCTACATGGTTAAGTACAGCGGTAGCGGGGGGGGCGAGGCGTGCGCGAAGCACGTGTTCTATCTGGCGCAACGATGTTAGGAATTCCTCTTTACTACCATAAAATATGGTGTAATCCAGGAAATCGAAGCGTTCGATTAACGGGGGTCGGTCGTCGGATGTGTTACTGCAGGTGCAGCAACTACCTTCGCTCTTGTTATCATCGAGCTCGAGGACGGACAATTGGTCATCATTGTCGATGGGATGATGAGTGGGAGTGTCATTGGAGGAGTCGGAGGAAGCAGTCGACAGAGGAGGAGATGGAGGGAGAGGGATGGTTCTTGGCGACGATGGGGTCGTCGAGTCGGGAGGAGTGGAGTAGTTTTCAGTCATTTCGGACCGTGGTCGAGATGAGCGTGTAAACGCGGAGCGGTAGGATAAGGGCGACGCAGAGGTCGAAGGAGGGTCGTATTCGGGTGGCGGACCAGCAAGCTCGGGGTCGCGTTCGTGGTCAATTTTCCATGCATCGAACATGGCTTGGAACACGGCAAGGTTGGAGGTACGAGCGGGGCACGACATGGTTGGGGGATAGGGAAGGCGGTAGTTCAACCGATAAGTTCGGGAGCACACCGAGGAATGGAGAGTATCTGAAAGGAAAGTACTGCCACACGAGGACAGCGTCGAAGTACACCCGCGGGGCACGGGAGGGGTCGCCGAAACAATGGAGGAACTGGATTTGGCTGGCTACGCCGCAGATTTAGCTCTGCAAGGCTACAACTCTTATTTTACTTCGAAGAGTTGTCCTTCGAAGGCAGTTTCACTATTGGGGTGGCCAAGCCCAGTCCGTCTACGACGGGGT
>JBBPMT010000812.1:0-11334 GCA_038090455.1 Garcileccinum viscosum | reverse complement strand
TTTACAAGAAAGAGATTGTGATTTCTTGCTTACCACCTGTGACGCAGAGAGCTGCTTTCACTCGACTGTGGGAAAGAAGCGGTCATCTTAGGCCTGCCATGGCTACAGGACGCTAACCCTAATATCAATTGGGGAACAGGTGTCGTTTCCATTCCTGACCGTTCCTCACCTTCCAGACTGGATGATCCTGATGTTATCTCTCAATGATACCTTGTCCGTTACCTCTCTGAATCCACTCTCTCTATTCGAAAGACCACCATCGCCACTGAGCTTGCCATAGCTCAAGAGAAAGAAAAAGTCACCCTTCCCCCAGAACTCGCCTCTTTTGCTGATGTCTTCGCAAAACCGCCCAACGGAATACTTCCTCCATCCCGACCGTTCGACCATGCCATTGAGTTGAAAGACTCCTTTGTTCCTAAAGTAGCCAAAGTATACCCTCTTAACCCGAAAGAACGAGAAGCCTGCAAAGAGTTTATCACAGAAAATCTCGCCTCTGGAAAGATCTCTCTGTCGAAATCTCCCCAAGCCTCTCCCTTCTTCTTCGTCCCTAAGAAGGATGGTTCTCTCCGCCCCTGTCAAGACTATCGCTACCTCAATGAGCATACTGTGAAGAATGCTTATCCACTCCCTCGTATTTCCAACCTTGTTGACCAGCTCCATCCATCCACTATCTTTACTAAGCTCGACATCCGTTGGGGATATAATAATGTCCTCATCCATCCCGAAGATCGATGGAAGGCCGCCTTCATCACCCCCAAAGGCCTGTTCGAACTCAACGTCATGTTTTTTGGTTTTTGCAACACTCCCCCCACATTCCAAGCGCTCATGCAACATATCTTTGGCAATTACATCGCTGAAAGGTGGCTCATCATCTACATGGATGACTTTTTGATCCATAACGACGATCTGTCCCAACATTGGATCCTCATCCGCAAAGTTCTTCAACGCGCCTGTGAACATAAACTCTATTTCAAGTTGGAGAAATGTGCCTTTGCTGTGCCTGAAGTGGAATTTCTGGGTCTTGTCATCAAGGCAGGGTCTTTACAGATGGACCCCACAAAACTCTCCGCTAACGAAACGTGGTCTCCTCCCCAATCGGTTAAAGCTGTTCGATCCTTCATCGGTTTTTGCAATTTTTATCGAAAATTTATCCCCAACTTCTCTAACCTCGCTCGCCCACTCCTTGATCTTACTAAGAAAGACACACCGTGGGATTGGTCCCCTGCATGCGAAACAGCCTTTCGACAACTCCAATCCACCTTCCTTGCCAAACCTGTCCTCACCATGCCTGACATGACTCGTCCCTTCACCATTATGACTGATGCCTCCCTCACTGCCTCGGGTGCAGTCCTCATGCAACCTGATGGGAATGGTGATCTTCATCCTTGCGCTTATCTCTCTCAAACCTTTTCTCCCACAGAAAGAAATTACGACATATATGACTGGGAACTCCTTGCAGTCATCCATGCCTTGGAGGAATGGCACCATTATCTCCAGGGAACAGGCCTCCCCGTCACCGTCCTCACTGATCACAAAAACCTGACATACTTCCGCCAACCTTGCAAACTCTCTCATCGCCATGCTCATTGGCAATTCTTCCTCCAGGATTTTGACTTTTCCTTCCACCACCTCCCGGCTTCTGCCATGGCTCCCACCGACGCTCTCTCTCGCCGGGATGACATCGACACCTCCTCCGACAACGCTGATGTCACTCTTCTCCCAGACACCCTTTTTGTTCGCACCCTCGACTCTGCTATCTCCACTAAACTTTCTTCTCTTACGTCTTCAGATCCTTTTGCTTCTGCTGCTCTTTCTGCCCTCAATGAGGGAACTTCCCTTCTTCCTCGTGCCTCTCGCTCCAATTGGGAATTTTCCAATGGACTTTTATACTTTTGTCATCGCCTTTTTGTTCCTGAACCTCTTCGTCGCGATATCGTTCGTTTCTGCCATGAATCTCCTTCTGGGGGTCATGGTGGTGTTCTTCGCACCCAAAACCTCGTCGCTCGCAACTATTGGTGGCTGGGTCTTTCTACTTTCGTTCGTCATTTCGTCCTTGGTTGTGCCACTTGTCAGGCCTCCAAGGTCAACACTCACCCTTCTGCTCCCCCTCTTTTGCCGCTTTCTTCTTCTGCTACTCGTCCGTTTCAACAGATTTCTGTGGACTTTGTTACCGATCTTCCTCTTTCTTCTGGTTTCGATTCTATTTTGGTCGTGGTCGACCATGGGCTTACGAAGGGGGTAATTTTCCTCCCTTGTCTTAAAACCTCCTCCGCCGCCGATGTCGCCCTTCTATTTTTCAAACATGTTTTCCCTCATTTTGGCCTTCACGATCGATGCATCTCTGCTCGTGGCCCTCAGTTTGCCTCCGCCTTCGCTCAAGAACTGGCTCGACTCCTCAAATATGACCTCGCTCTCTCCTCCGCATATCATCCTCAAACTGACGGAGAAACTGAACGGGTCAATCAGGAGTTGGAAACCTATCTCCGCATCTTCTGTGAAGGAAAGCCTGACACCTGGGCCGACCTCCTCCCCATGGCAGAATTCTGCCACAACTCCTCCATTCACTCTGTCACTGGCAAAACCCCTTTCTCTCTAATTCTTGGGTATGAACCCCATGCCTATCCTCCTATCGGCAAAATGTTTCTCCCCGATCTCGAATCTCGCCTATCCCTCTTATCCGAAGCAAGGAAGGAAGCTCTTGACACTCATGAACACGCTCAATGCCTCATGAAAGAACATGTCTCGTCTCGCTTCACCCCCTGGAAAGTCGGAGATAAGGTGTGGCTTGATAATAAGAACCTCCACCTCCGCTACCCTTCTAGAAAACTTGCCCCTAAACAAGAGGGACCATTCGAAATTCTTCAGGTCCTATCGCCTGTTTCTTATCTCCTCAAACTTCCTCCCACATGGCGCATCAACGACACGTTCCACGCTTCCAAATTATCATCCTATTGGGAGACCACCGAACACGGTCCGAACTTCCTATCTCCTCCTCCCGATCAAATTGACGGAGAAGAAGAATACGAAGTTGAACAAATTCTCTTACACCGAGGAACACGTGGCCGCCGCCAATACCTCGTGTCGTGGAAGGGTTGGCCTTTGTCAGAAAATACGTGGGAACCAGAACGGAACTTGTCGAACACAGCCTCCCTCCTCTCCGCATATAAGGCTCGTCACCCCAAAGATTTCCCCCCACCACCTTGATATGCCTCACCAACCCACTCGTCGAAATACTCCCCCATCTGCTTACTCTCGTACTTTCGGCCTTTCCTATCCCAGTCTTCCCATCATCCCAAGTCTTTTTCCCTCCCATGTTCGCGATGCTCTTTTTGCCACAGTTCTTGAAACTCCTGATTTGCTTTTTACTTTGGAACAGAATGTGTTTTCTTCTTTGCTTCCACACACCTCTTTGTATAATGGGATTCGTCTTTACCACACGTACCTTCGCCTTGAAAGTGACCAATAGCGCGAGCTATGGTACTTCGACAAGACAAACTTTAGAGGGGACTCTGTATAGGCTAGAGGGAAACTAACCAGAACAGACTGAGGTCTGCTGGTCGTTGCATTGCACTATATATACTATGACAGGGAGTGCACGGACCACATGAGGGCCAGCACGTACTTACTAATCTATACTATCTATGGTTATAGTGTTCTCACAACTGTGGGAGAGTTCCCATACATGCGTAAGGCATGTGCTATGATGTCATGGTCTAGACCTATGACGTATCTATCTATGTAAGCTGGTCACGTGATGTCACGTGATGTGTCATGTGACAAATATCAAGTCACGTGACTGGGGAAATATCTATCGAGATGGAAAAAGAAAGGGGTTTCAACGAGGGTCATAACATTACCCCCCTTCTAGAGCAGAGATTCCAGATCTGCAAAAGCCCGAGTCGGAGATGAGGGCGGAGTACAACGTCCCGAGGTGAAGTTCTCAAGGGGAGTACTGAAAACTGTGTCAAACAGTTCGCGTGTCATCTTCAGTTTCCGAGGAGCCGCGGGTTTCTTACGGTGAAAGTCCGCGATGGCTTTCAAAGCCAACCTTTTAAGGTTGCTCGCGGATTCCCAGGTATGATCGCTTTCATCGTATCCTTTCCAGTGGATGAGATACTGGAATCCTCGACCTATGGGCCTACTATTGACGATGTACTCAACTTCGTACTCATCGTCGCCTTCATCATTAACTGATACTGGACCGGGGCATACAACTGGTTGTCCATCGAGTGGTTCTATATATGGTTTTACACGAGACACGTTTACAACGTCGTGTGCTCGGTTCGATTTCGGGAATAATAACTTGACGGCATTGGTATACACGTCAATGACCTGATAGGGTCCTATCCATTTCTCTGTGAGCTTCCGGGCCGGTCGATCCGATAACGTCAAGTGATCGGTCGAAAGTAGGACAAGATCGCCGATTTGATAATCGGGAGCTGGCTTCCGGTGTTTGTCAGCCTGCTGACTCATCTGCTGACGTGCACATTCTAAGTTCCTTCTAGCAGTGTCGTGCGATTTTGCTATTCCGTCTGCAAATTCTTTGGCTGCCGGTGCCTTAACTACTTTGGGTTCAACCCCGAGGTGTGAACTATAAGTTTTCGTGAGCTGGAATGGACTATATCCAGTTGACAACGATTTGGTGTTATTGAAATTGAATTGGGCAATGGCTAGCCAATCAGCCCATAGTTCCTGTTTTTCGGCAGTATATAGCCGCAGGTACTGGTTCAATTCCCTATTGATACGCTCCGTTTGTCCATCGGTTTGAGGGTGGTATGCCGATGACATCTTCTTCTCTATTTTTAGGAGTTTCAATAAGTCTGTCATCATTTGGGAAGCGAACTGGGGTCCTCGGTCGCTGACCAAGCTATCAGGTAATCCGTGATACTTCCATACGTGGTCTCAGTAAAGCTCTGCTGTCCCTTGTGCTGTGACTGTTTTATTCGTGGGGATTAACACGACTTCTTTCGAGAATCGGTCTACTATGACGAGGATGGCATCGAAGCCTTTACTATTTGGTAATCCCGTAACGAAGTTGGCTGAAATGGACCTCTAGGGTCCTTTGGCTACGGGTAGCGGCTGTAATAATCCGGCTGGTGGTTGATTCGATGTCTTCATTCGTGCGCATCTATCACACGATTTACAGTAGTCAATGACGTCTTGTTTGGCTCCTGGCCAGCTATAATACCGGGTGATAAAGTCGAGCGTCCTTTCAGCTCCTTTATGCCCGAAGAAGGGGTGGTCGTGGAATTGGGTAATTACCCCCCTTCTATGCTCGGCTGGCACCCAGATCTTATTATGATAATGCCATAATCCTTCTCGGAGGATCGTCCCGTCAGGGGCTTTCAACCCTGAATGTGCCTTTTTGATTCTGTCGAACAGTTCGGCTTCCTCAAGAGACCTAACGCGGTGTGGCGGGATGACGATAGTGTTCTTGTTGTCGTCTTCTATCCCGATCAGGTGATCCTCTCTTCTAGAAAGGGCGTCGGCTTTTCCCATGGAGGTACCGGGCTTGTTAACCAGTACGTAATTGAATTGAGATAGGTATTGCACCCATCTAGCCTGGCGCCTATTGAGATCTTGCGACTTCATAAAGTATTGTAGGTTTCTATGGTTCATCCAGATCTTGAAAACGTGTCTTGCACCTTCTAGGTGATGACGCCATTGTTCTAGTGCGAGGATGATGGCTAGCATCTCCTTATCCGCTATGGTGTAATTTCTTTGCTCCGGTGTCATCGAGTGTGACATAAACGATACGGGATGCCATTTATTTTCTATCTTGGTAGAGAGCACTGCCCCTATGGCGAAATCCGATGCGTCACACTCTACTCTATAGGGTGTGGTATCGTCTGGATATGCTAATACCGGCGCTGTTGTAAATGCTCTTTTTAGCTTGTCAAAAGCTTCTTGTTGTGCCGCTTCCCATTTCCAGAGTTGATGCTTTTTAGTTAGATCGTGGAGCGGTCTGGCTATGAGACTATAATTGTCGATAAAGCGCCTATAGAAGTTGGCTAATCCAAGAAAGCTTCTAACTCCTTTCAGGGTCATGGGAGTGGGCCAATCCATGACTCCTTTCACTTTCTCGTGATTCATCGATACGCTGCTTTCGCTGACATCCATGTCCAGCATGTCTACCTTTTTGATGCCGAAGAAGCATTTTTCCGGTTTGACAAATAAGTCGTTTTCACGGAGCTTCTGTAAGATCTTTCTTACAGTCTCGACGTGCTTTGCCATATTGTCGTGCTTCGAGAAGATTAATAGATCATCTAGGTAGATGATGACACAGTCATCCATATTGGCGAAGATATCGTTCATCATTTGTTGGAACATGGCCGGGCTATTACACATTCCGAAATACATTACGAGGGGTTCGTAAGCCCTGAGGTGGCAGACGAAAGCTCCTTTCCATTCGTCGCCTTCCTTGATTCGCACGTTGTTATATCCCCATTGGAGATCCATTTTGGTAAAGATCTTAGATCCTTTTAGTTTGTCTATGATTTGCGAGATCAAGGGTAAGGGGTAGTTATTTTTAACAGTCCCTTCATTCAAGTATCTATAATCCATGACCATTCACTTCTTGCCATCCTTTTTAGGGATGAAGAATACTGGCAAGGTCTGCGGCGATTTCGAGGGTCTAATGTACCCTTTCGATAATTGGTCGTCCACGAAGGCCTTGACTTCGTCCTGTTCCTGGGGAGATAAGTTGATCAATCAACCCTTCTTAGGTACGAAATTGGGCTTCAGATCTACTGCGTGATTCCATGGTTTTTGCTCTGGCATTCTTTTGCTTGCCTTCTTCGAGAAGATATCTATGAAGTCATGGTAATCTGATGATACCAACTTCTTAGCTTCGGCTGCGTCGGCTGGTTCATATTTGCCGTTATCGGTCCTGCCGATATGATAACCGTATGCTTGTTCGTGGTTTTCCATCCTATTTATGTAGCTATGGTGTAAGGCTGCACACGATGTTGGGCAGCGATCCATTGTGACCGTTCCTTTTATCCAATCAATGGAAGGGTTATGGTCTCGTAGCCAAGTATATCCTAGGATCATCTGGTTCTTGCCCAGATTAGTGACATCGGCGTGTATTTTCTCATGATGTCCCATATAGTCGATAACTAAGGTGGCGGTGTATGCTATGCCACCGGCTGAGTTGATTGTTCCATCTACGTTGTATACCAGTACGACGTGTTCGAGGCTCTGCAAAGGGATTCGCTCTTTCTTTGCCCATGTGGTATCTATGAAGATGCCAGTTGCACCACTGTCTAGCAGGGCATTTACGGCTGTTTTTGTGGTTTTTGTGATTATGTCGATTTTTACAAATAGTTCACGAAGTGGCTTAAGCATGCGCACTTTTCGCTCGTTCGGGTTCGAGGTGGAACTATTTTTATTTTTTGTTAAAACGGAATTAAGCGTCACTTCCCGGTGATCAAGCTCCTTTTCGGAGATCCCCGTTTCGGTAGATTTGAGACTAAATACAGAAAGAGAATCGGAATCGGTATCTAAATTACATTCGCTATCTAGTACAGAAAAAGAGTTTGAAACGGTTAAAGGAAACGGGTGAGCACTATCTTGGCGTCGCACCCTCGATCAAGACGGAACTAAAGAGAAGAAATTAGAAGAGGAACTATGTACATATTTGGGGTCCATATTGCTTGGTACACTACCTGATGTGTCCAAGCCTACTCTTTTCCCTGGGTGTCTTCTAAATCGCGAAAGTAGGCCCTAGCGGCCTCTAAGTCCATGCCTCTGATGGCGCCTTGCCAGTTCAACTGGCCGTTATTTGCGGGGCGAGAGAGGGTTGCGAGTGGGGGTCGTTGCTCGGAATCTTGGTTTGTTAAAGTAGTTCCTTCTACTCTTCGAGCGTTCTTCGACTTAAATTTCGAGCATTCTTTTCGATGCCCGCCCCTTCGGAATCCACATTCTGCACAGGCTGTGCTTTTGGCCTTGCAGTCTCGCGCCATGTGGCCTTCTTTGCCACAATTGTAGCAGCCTCGAGAGGATCGGCCAATATCCTCTCGATTGTCGGGGGTGGTAGTTGCATCGATTTCCATTGCATTTGGATCTCTGGTTGATCGGGAACGAGATCCATTGAATCGCGATTCAAAGGCTTCGAGAGCATTGGCATAATCTTGTATGGTCATTACGAACTCGTAGAGTGTATCGGGGCGTTTTTTCTGCATGTACATATGCTTAATTATGTCCTGTCGGACGCCTTGTTCTAGCAGGATTATGCTCATTTTCTCCATACACTCTGCTTGGTCATATAACGCGAGCCATTGCGTCAGGAACACCTGGGTGCGTTCGTTCCTGTATTGCCTTCTATTCATCAGCTTTTTAATGGCGATGTCTTTCTCGTTCCCTATCTTGAATCGGCTGGTGAGCAACTTTTCTAGTTCCCTCCAGGATAGCCAAGGCATGTTGGCGTCTCGCCTTTTCTTGAGCTCTGTGCGGGCCCAGGCTCCGGTGCCATTCTTGTCTTTGTCGGCCTCGCTGCCGATCCTGGAGAAGACTGCTAGGTTCCAGTTTTTCTCGCCGTTCACCCTATGTTCTCCAAACTGGTCTAGGTTGGTCTCTCGGAATACCAACATCTTTGTCCACCATTCATCAAATTTGCCATATGATCCATCGTATAGTCCGGGGTCTTTAACAACCTCCGCCCTCTTGCCTTGCCGATCTAGCAGGTCTGTTCCGCCTGTTGAGGGACTGGGGCCCCCTTGGCCTTGTTCGAGATGGTCCCGCAGTTCGCGGTTCTCCTGTTCGGTTTGCTCGAGTCGGAGCATCATTTGCGCCATTTGTTCGCTGAGCAATTCGATTTGATCGGCGAGTAGGGCACCTGGGTCGCGAGGGCGCACGCGTGATGCCATGACTGTGGGTGCGCTCGAGAGGCTGCTGGAGGGTCTGTCCAGGGGCGATGGTGGGTTGTCGAAGAGTCCCGACATGATCGATGTAGGTGAATTCTATTTGGGATTGGTAAAAATCAAGTGTATCGTCTACAAGGACCGGAGTTTGATCGAGATGGTGTTGTAAAAATTCGTGTTGGAGCCACTCAGGAAAGTCCATTGCGAAATCGATGTGGTAGGGGGCGTCGCGTACTATTGTGTCATTGGGGTCAAAGTCTTCGTCTATGGGGAGACGTTCGGAGATGTCGGTCGAGATGGCTATGTAGTTTCGGTTTCGTAGTGCTCTCCAATCGTTGCCATAGAGATCTGAAAAGTCCATACAATATCTGTGGGGTAAAAACTCCTGCTTGTCGCGGTCAAGCAGTAACTCCGTGAGTGTCGAGTATGAGGGGAGGAACCGGGTTCTGCCTGGCTACGGCTGACGATTTAGCTCGCCAAGGCTGCGAATCTTAATCACGTAGAGATTGCGATGCGTGGATTTGCACGGTTTTCTCCGCTGCTCTGACCCACTATGAGCTAAGGGATTGATCCTTGTTTCTCCGCAGTCAGAAGGGTCCTCTCGAATGAGGTCTACCCTGACAAAGCGAACGGAGGCGACGCCGGACGAGCGTATGAATGCGGTGGAGAGAAGGTCGCAGTCCTTCTATGGTAACGGTGTAACCGCCTTGCTATTTCAAGAAGAGAGCCTTATTGCTGGCTATCGCGAGATCTCCCTTGAGTCTGGGATCCGACTATGAATCGATGCGAGAGTAAAGTTTGGATAGGTGGGACACGAACTGGTGTCGAAGTAGGATAGTGGGGGGTGAGTCTGTTCTTATGAAAGCGACCAATAGCGCGAGCTATGGTACTTCGACAAGACAAACTTTAGAGGGGACTCTGTATAGGCTAGAGGGAAACTAACCAGAACAGACTGAGGTCTGCTGGTCGTTGCATTGCACTATATATACTATGACAGGGAGTGCACGGACCACATGAGGGCCGGCACGTACTTACTAATCTATACTATCTATGGTTATAGTGTTCTCACGACTGTGGGAGAGTTCCCATACACGCGTAAGGCGTGTGCTATGATGTCATGGTCTAGACCTATGACGTATCTATCTATGTAAGCTGGTCATGTGATGTCACATGATGTGTCATGTGACAAATATCAAGTCATGTGACCGGGGAAATATCTATCGAGATGGAAAAAGAAAGGGGTTTCAACGAGGGTCGTAACACGCCTTCGCTCTTACAATTCTCTTTCTCATTCTTCCTCTTCTTCTACGATACATGCCGCCATACGCCAAGGACTAATGGACCTTCGTTCCAATACCCTCTCCATCCTAGTTGACTCTGGATTCTCAGATGCCGTAGCGTCTCTCCATCCCTCTCGTCTATGGGATGTCCTTCGTCCTCATTGGGAGTCTCTTACCGATCGACAGCGACGCCTCTATGTTGAAGTCGCAAGAGAACATTCCTCTCCTTTCCTGTCCCCATTCGAGGCTGATGAGAATGATGTTCCTTCCCCAACAGACCTAGACGCTTCCATTCCGACCAGCCAGCCCTTTCGGGCCAATCCCCCTCGTCGGGGGACCCCTGCTCTTTCGCTCGTCCCCGTCAATCCTGAACCAACTTCGCCCTGCTCGAGTCCTACTTCCTCCAGAGCCTCTCATCACTCGCCTACCTCTCCCTCCCTCAGTCGCCAATGATGCGCCTCCTCCCATCTATCTCTTCCGGGACAGCCCTATCCTCGCTCAGTTGGAACTGTTCCTTCCCCAATTGTCATCGATCGACCCGTCCCTATTCCCCCTCCTCATTTCTCCAACGCAGCACGGAACGATCAGGGAAATTCTCCTACAACTGACACAACCCCTGGACCTCCTTGCCCTGTCTGTGCCAGCCCGGATCACTCTTACGTTCAATGCATGGGTTATCAATGCGGCCTTGCAATAGGAGAGGACACCCAGCTCACTCCTGTCCCAATCTCCACTTCTGTTGGCTCTGCGAACATCATGGACATATCGAGGCCGACTGTGCCTTCAGTGGAGAACCATCCGACAAGGAGGACCACGACGTGGACAATGCCATCGAGGAGAATTCTGGAGGACATTCGACTTAGGGTTATGTTGGAGTCGGAGTCTCCAAGGTACGAATGGGGTAATGTTACAGTCGACATCGTCCCTGAGGGTTGTACCGTTTCTTTGTCCCATCCCTTTTCTTTCTCACACTTTGAGTTGCCTCTCTTCTTTTCGGCTGATGGATCCCTTCTCTTTTGTCTTCCTTCACCTTTGGACTAACTTCCTATCTTCTTATCTTCTTATCGCCTTATCGTCTTATCTTCTTATCTTATCTTGTATACATAGCCTTCCGCAGCTTCTGACTCATTCTTACTGCGGATGACTCATTCCCCTTCCATGCGATTCCATCGCATTCCATCTTGATCTTCCTT
>JBBPMT010000811.1:0-11343 GCA_038090455.1 Garcileccinum viscosum | reverse complement strand
ATGGTCATGTGACCCGATAAGATACTCGTGGGCGCTATAGTGGGCGGCTATCAGGATAGGGGGAAAGACTGAAATGGAACCCTAGAGTAGGGGCAAGTTAGGTCACGACCGAGGTACGCAACACTACGCCCTCTCTACGATCGAGATTCCAGATCGATCTATGTCGGAGACGAGGAGGGAGAGACCTAAACTCGGGGGTCAGCTCCGGGGGGAACGCGCGATGACTATAGTACAAGAAAAGTGTCTATGAAAAGTGTCAATAAAATCAAGAAAGAGAAATAAAACTCGCTATCGGTGATGAAGATCAATATGAATGCAATGTCTATGCGATGGGGGTAGGTCGGAATCCTATAGCTATGGGTGATGACGATGAGAGAGAAGACTATTTTGCCAATCGGTAACAACGCAATTTTGGCTGGCTATCACGGAGAGGTGGCGTCAAAGCCCTATAATCTATCAGTTCATGTCAATTTTGCGCTATAAGGGGGGGGAATATAAAGAAAAAGCGTTCTGGAGGGGAATGTCTATAGGGAAAACGGGCGTCAAAGCCAACGAGAAAATCAAGTAAAAAGTTGACCGTTAAAGATCACTTCCGCAAGTACCGTTCGTCTCTTCGAGTACTCACTTGCGACTCCTTTGTGACACTGCAGTCGTCGCTCCTTGCTACGTTCGTCAAGGCTCGCCTGACGGCTCGCCTTATGCTATGATGCTATATGTTGTGACTCCTGTTAGTCGTCACCTTGTGTATCCCTATACACCTACGCCCTCTCTATGAGCGGATTCCAGACGCTCTCGAGTAGAAACTGAAAAAAAAGAAAAGAAAATCTTGAAAAAATTTTACCCATTTTTCAGGGTCTATGAGGAGGGGAGGTAGAAGCGAATCTATAGGTGGCCGTATTCTTCCAGCCTTCGGTTCTTCTCGTCTATAACAAGAGACGTCATTCGAATTGTCTTGGCTAGTCGTGCCTGCAGTTCTGGGTCGTCCGATGCTCGGGGGAGCAACCCTTTAACTATTATAAGGCGTCTTTGTGCCTTCTTGACGTATTCGGTCAATGTCTCGTCGTCCACGAGGGACCAATCTATCTCTTCAGCTTCTTTATCCAAGTGTGAGTCACCAGGACTCGCGGATCTCGATGGGGGAGTGGGCGTCGTAGCCCGGGACGGAATTGTAGAGTCGGCCGGGGGTAGGGTCGAGAACCGAACTCGCGGAGTTGCCGCGGGAGAACTTGGTGCGCTTCTGAGAACGCCTATCTCCATTCTTTCGGTGCTATTGGAAAAGGAGGAATGTGCCGGGGATACCGGCCAGGGGATATCTCTATATGCTGGAGTCGACCCAGCCTTCGACTTGCCTTTCAGGAGGCTGCGCCTATGGTTGCGCTTCTTCTTGCGCTCGCTGATTGGCTTCTCTATCTCTTGTGGTTTTAACGACTTGTCTGTCGTGGGGAGGATTCTCGCATTGAGGAGCTGTACTTGCTCCTTTAGGTCCTTGATTTCCTTGGCCTGTCTTATACAGACCTCCAATACGAGTTGAGTATACGCAACCACCGATGTTTCGGTGACGGTGCCTATGGGTGTGGGGGAGATGCCCAATGGGGCCGGAGGAGGTGCGCGCCTAGGCGCCGAGGGAAGGGGTTTAGGGGCGGCTTGGTTTGCCACGCCCTCTCTATGCTCTATGCCTTCTATAAAGACTTTCTTTGCTTTTGGGACCTTGCTATGGGGTCCAGGCTCGAGTGGACAATTTACTCCTTTGTGTCCTTTTCCGGAACATCTATAACAAGTAAGCGGTCTTGGACACGCTTTGGCAAAGTGGCCCATACAGCCGCAGTTGTAGCAGCATGGGCAGTCCTTAGTGAAGTGCGTGCGACTCGTGCACGTCTTACAAGGGAAGATAACCGAGCGGATCTCGGGCGATCTCTCACGAAGAGGACCGGCATCCGTTCTCAACGCTCGGGGAGGGGATGCAGGGGTCTTGGCCTTAACGGCCGCGGAATAAGATGGGTGCGCGTCAAAGCGCCGGGAGGGGAGGCAGACTCGAATCTGCGCCATGATCTATCTGTTTAATCTGGGCGAGGGGGATTTGCAAAGCAACGAGGCAATGCGGGTTCCAAAAATTGTCGTCTTTCTTGAGAGACGGACCAGGGACTCAGTTGCTGCACTTTCGACAGCTCGATGGTGGCCAACACTAGCAGCCCAACAAAGGTGAAGCGTGCACTAGTGGACTCCGCTCAAGACTGTGCGTACTGCTTCTTATGCAACTATGCGAATCGACCTGACTGGTCTCAACGAACGATAAACTGGAGTTAGAACTCAACAGTACAATCTATGGAAGGCTCGGGACTCGGGGAGCCGACTATCTTCAGCTATGTGGGTAGAAGGGAACTATAGGGCGTACACTATACCAGACACTACGAGTCGTGGGCTTGTGGCCTCTTGCAGATGACGGGTAGGAAAGTAGTCTAGTTCTTATGTTAGTGACGTTGTCGGGAGTATCGAGATAACCCTAAGATGGGGTTGTGTTCCAGTGACGAGAAACCGGTAGTCGCTAAGGAGGGTTTGCTATAGACCTCCGCGTTCGACGACTGTAAGGAGGAGAACTCAGGAATAAGGGGATAATGGAAATCCCGTTCTGTGGAACTCAGATGTGACTGTGGTTGAACACCGAGAAGAACTAGACTGGGGATCTAGTCTTCAAGGCCCATGTATTAAATACTATCGAGTACAGTGCACGGACCATGCCTTAAGGGCCGGTACCTGCTATCTATGGCTATAGTAAGTAGTCCATGAGGTAGACACGTGCTATATAGATAAAGGAACGTGGTGTGGCAGAATGGAAGATGCCAGGGACCGTGAGAAGTATGAAAGAGGGCCACGTACCGCGAGGTGTGGCAAATCTATAGATAAGTGAAGGAAGGATCTAGGGAACGAGATCCAAGATCTATCAAAATACAATGGAGATCTAGATCGGGAGATCACATCGGCAATGAAGATCTGAATGCCGAGCGTCTATAATAATGTCAATAGATATAAACAAGAGAATAAATGATAGATCACGTGATGACCAGCGTCTATGGTCACGTGACCCGATAAGATACTCGCGGGCGCTATAGCGGGCGGCTATCAGGATAGGGGGAAAGACTGAAATGGAACCCTAGAGTAGGGGCAAGTTAGGTCACGACCGAGGTACGCAACAGAGGAGTCTTGGCTGATTATTACAAGCCTATATATACTGTACAGAGGAGTGCACAGACCACCTATTGAGGGCCGGCACATACTATGGTAGGCTATAGATAAAGACCATAAGTCAACAACAAGGCAAGGCTGTAAGGAATGGAAGCCCACCATGAGAATATAAAATACCTGCCATGTACAACAAGGATGTGGCTGATCTATAGATAACCAAAGGGAAGATCTGTGGTTAGAGATCTGAGATCTATCAAGATACACAGAGATCCAGATCAGAAGATGTGCGGCCGATGAAAGGTAAAGGGGACTGGCGCCTATAAAAAGATAAACAATAGTAAATACTTGCCATGATAGTATGTCATGTGATAACCAGCGTCTAGCTGTTATATGACCAAGAAGAAGCACTGGGATAAGCACACAGCTATGAGGAAAGGGGTTGAGCCACAAAGGAAACCCTAGACTAGGGGCAAGCTAGGTTACGACAATGTTTGCAACACTTTCCAGATTGGTTACAATACGAATTCCTCCAATACTGTTTAGACAAAGCCTGAAAGCAACCAATAGCCATCCACGACTAGGTCACCTCAATAATTACAAACTATGAGGAGGAACTATATAGGCTAGTGGAAATCTAACCAGAACAGACTGAGGTCTACTGGTTGTTTGCATTCACATTATATACTATGTTACATGGTGCATGGACCAAGGTACGACTATTGATAAGCTATCTACTATTACTATGTAAGGCTATAGTATTCTTACAAGTGTGGGAGTATTTCCATGAATGAGGTATACACATGTGAGTCTAGACTATAATGTCATAGATAAGTGATAAGGTCACGTGATGTCACATGACTGATCATGTGACAAATATCAAGTCACGTGATTAAGAAAATGAAAGAAATAAAATAGAAAAAGTTAGGTTACGGAGGGAGTTTGTAATATTACCCCCCTTCTATGTGTGAGATTCCAGATCACCTATGATTCAGTGGTAGACCCCGATGTGAAGTTTTTTATTTTGGTTGTGAAAAGGGAGTCAAATAATGCACAAGCCATTTTCAACTTTTGTGGTGCTGTAGGGTTTAACTTGTGGAAGTCCGTGATGGCTTTGCTAGCTGACCTTTTAAGGTTGCTTGCAGATTCCCAAGTATAATCAGATTTGTCATATTCTTTCCAATGAACTAGATATTGAAAGCCACAACCTATGGGGTGGGAGTCAACTATCTTTTCTACTTCAAATTCTTCGTTTCCTTTATCATCAATGAATACTGGTCCAGGATATTGGATAGGTTGTCCTTCAAGGGGTTCTATATAAGGTTTAACATGTGACACATTTATGACATCGTGTGCTTGGTTCAATTTGGGAAACAATAATTTGACAGCATTATTATACATGTCTATGACCTGATAGGGTCCAATCTATTGTTTGGTTAACTTCTTAGAAGGTTGCTCTGCGAGATCTAGATGTTCTGTGGATAATAATACAAGGTCACCTGGTTTGTAATCTGGTGTGTGAGATTGATGTTTGTCAGCTTGCTGACTCATCCTATGATGGGTGTGTTCTAGATTCTCTTTAGCTAATTGCAGATTGGTTTTCATCTGGTTGGCAAGTTCTTTGGCTGCCAGTGCCTTGACTATCGTGGCTTCGAAGCTGATGTGGGGTGTAAAGCTCTTAGTGAGCTGGAATGGTGCAAATCCGGTTGCTGATGATTTGGTATTATTTATGTTAAACTGGGTGAGGGCTAGCCATTCGGCCCATTGATCTTGTTTTTCTATGATGTATAAGTGGAGATACTGGTTGAGTTCTCTATTCACATGCTTGATTTGTTCATCCATTTGTGGGTGATACACTGTTGACATTTTTTTTTCAATAGATAGGAGTTTTAATAGATCCGTCATCATTTGTGATGCGAATTGGGGTCCTTGGTCGCTGACCAAGCTATTGGGTAAGCCATGATGGCACCATACATAATCTCTATATAATTCGGCAGTTTCTTTTGCCATAACTGTTTTCTTCGTGGGTATGAAGATGACTTCTTTTGAGAATTGATTGACTACCATGAGAATACTATCAAATCCATGACTATTGGGTAATCCTGTAATAAAATCAGCTGATACTGACTTCCAAGGTTCTTCTGTGACTTCTAGTAGTTGGAGCTTTCTAATGGGTGCTTTGTTGGTTGGTTTCATGTGTGTGCATTGATCACAAGATTTGCAATATGTTTCTATGTTGTTTTTGGCTTTTGGCCAGCTATAGTAATGCAATATGAATTCTTGTGTCTTTTCCATACCTTTGTGTCTGAAGAAGGGATGGTCATGAAACATGGTTATCACAGTTCTTTGAAGGTTGGTGGGAACCCATATCTTGTTGTTATAATACCATATTCCGTTGCAATCTGTGGATCTGTTGGATTTGCTATATTTGGTCTGTTCCTCTTTTATCTTATTGAAGAGGGCTATATCAAGCATCACCTGCACACAATGGTTGGGAATAACAATCTGGTTTTTGTTATCATTTTCTATCCCGATCATGTGATTCTCTCATCTAGAGAGTGCGTCTGCTTTTCCCATGAAGGTGCCAGATTTGTTTACTAGCACGTAATTGAAGCAAAATAGATACATGGCCCATTGAGCTTGGTGCCTATTGAGATCTTGTGCTTTCATGAACCATTGTAGATTTTTATGGTCCATCCATATCTCGAACTGATGACATGCACATTCTAGGTGATGTCTCCATTATTCCAGTGTGAATATGATTGCAAGCATTTTTTTATTGGCTATGGTATAGTTGTGCTGTTCGGGGGTCATGCTATGTGACATAAATGACACAGTGTGCCATTTGTCATCTATTTTAGTCAAGAGTACAGCGCCAACGGCAAAGTTCAAGGCATCACATTCAACTCTATATGGGGTTGTATCATCTGGGTATGCTAGTACCAGGGCTAAGATGAAAGCATTTTCAAGCATCTCAAATGCTGTTTGTTGATCTTTTCCCCAGATCCAGGGTTGATCTTTCTTTGTTAAGTCATGTAAGGGTCATGCAATTAGACTATAATTGGCAATGAAATGGCAATAGAAGTTCGTGAGTCCAAGGAAACTTCTTACACCTTTCAATATAGTGGGTATGGGCCAATCTTGCACTCCTTTCACTTTTTCGTGATTCATTGATACACCGTGTTTGGAGACGTCCATGCCCAGCATGTTGACTTTTGTAACTCCAAAATAACACTTCTCTGGTTTAATGAACAGATCGTTGTTCTGGAGTTTTTCTAAAACTCTATGTACTAATTCAATATGTTTCTTTCTATTGTTATCTTTTGAGAAGATCAAGAGATCATTGAGGTATATAATAATTACATCATCCATATCTGAGAAGATTTCATTCATCATTTGTTGGAACATGGAAGGGCTATTGCATATTCCAAAGTATATGACAAGGGGTTCATAAGCCCCGAGATGACAAATAAAGGTGCCTTTCCATTCATCGCTTTCTTTGATATGGATGTTATTGTATCTCCATCAGAGATCCATTTTAGTGAAGAGTTTAGCTCCTTTCAGCTTATCCATGATTTATGAGATTAAAGGTAGTGGGTAATTATTTTTCACCATTCCTTCATTTAGGTATCTATAGTCCATAACCATTCACTTCTTTCCATCCTTTTTTGGTATAAAGAAGATGGGGGAGGTCTGAGGCGATTTCGAAGGGCAGATATACCCTTTGCTGAGCTGATCATCAATGAATGCTTTGACTTCATCTTGCTCTTGAGGGCTGAGTTTGATTAGACGCCCCTTCTTTGGTATGAAATTGGGTTTTAGATCTACCACATGGTCCCATGGTTTTCTTTCAGGCATTCTCTCACTTGCCTTTTTGGAGAATACATCCAAATAGTTGTGATATTCCACTGGTACAAGTTTGGCGGCTTCTGCAGCATCTGGTACGTCTATTTGTTCTATTTTATGGCTATGGTATGCATATGCGGCTTTATATGCTTCTGTTTGTGTTCTAGCCATGTGTTTAAGTGCTGCATAGCTAGGTGGGCATTTGTCCATGGTGACCATTCCTGTGATCCAGTCTATCATGGGATTGTGGTTTCTTAGCCATGTGTATCCGAGAATTAATTGGTTTTTTCCCAGATTGGTTATGTCAGCTTTGACTTTTTCATGATGTCCCTGATAGTCAATGATGAGTGAGGCAGTATATGCGATTCCACCTGCTGAGTTTGTCGATCCATCTACATTGTAGACTGGTATCACCATGTCTAGGGGTTGCATCAGAATTCTGTTTTCCTTTGCCCATGTTTGATCAATAAATATACCAATGGCGCCACTGTCTAGCAGGGCTTGGCATTCTGTTTTTGTAGTTTTGGTGATTATGTTGATTTTTACGAATAGCTTGCAGAGTGGTTTTAGAGTTCTCATGCATTTCTCCATTAGGTTCAAAGACAAGCTATTTTTATTTTTTGTAAAAGTGGAATTAAGTGTCACTTCCCAGTGACCACACTCCTTTTCAGAGTTTGCCACTTCGGTTGAGGTATCTGGTAGGCTACTACATCGAGATATCAGAGATGAAATATTGGAAGAAGAAGAAGAACTATTGAAGATGCTATCTACATTGGATTGGATCTTCTGGCCAGTGGGAGGTGCAATTTCGCCTGCTGGAGCCATGTTTGTATCATCAGCTAAACTAGAGAAACTATTGGAAGTATGTAGTTGAAATGGGTGAGCACTATCTTGGCGTCGCACCCTTGATCTGTTAGGAACTAAATTGAAAAAAAGACTATTGGAAGAAGAAATGAAACTAGGGTCCATATTAGTCAAGCTATTACCTGATATAGTTGACTCTACTTTTTTCTCTGGTGTATTTCAAGATTCTTGAAATAGGCCCAAGCAGCATCAAAGTCCATTCTGCAAATGGCGGCTTGCCAGTTAGGTTGCCCAGCTGGTCTGGGGTTGGAAAGCATGGCGAGGGGGGTGGGTGCAGTGTATTGGTTTGTTGAGGTGGTTCCTTCCACAGCACGCACTTTCTTGGATTTGAATTGAGAGCACTCTTTCCTGTGCCCTCCTCAATGGAAACTGCATTCATTGCAGGCAGTGCTTTTCACTTTGCAATCTCTTGCCAAGTGGCCTTCTTTGCCATAATTGTAGCAGCCTCAGGTGGATCGGCCTATATCCTCCCAATTGTCGGATGTAAGAGTGCAATCTATGTCCATCGCATTGAGGTTGCAGCGTGATTGGTTCACTTGGAACCTGGATTCGAATGATTCTATGGTGTTGGCAAATTTTTGTACCACAGCAATGAAGTTGTGGAGGCCAGTGGGCCTTTCTTGTTGCATGAACATATGATGTACTATGTCTTGCCGGACTGATTGTTCAAGAAGCATAATGCCTGTTCCTTCTTCGACCTGAGCTTGATTGTAGAAGATGAGCCACTGGGTAAGAAAAACTTGGGTCCTTTCATTGCGACCCTGCTTTCTGGCTATTAGTTGCCTGGTGATGATCTCTTTTTTGTTCCCAATACGGAAATAATCATTCAGCAGTTTTTCTATTTGGCCTAGTAAGAGCCAGGGCACGTTGTTATCACGCCACTTCTTGATTTTGGTGCAAGCTCATGCTCCAGTACTGTTTTTGTCCTTTTCTCCACTTTTGACTCTGATTCTTGAGAAGATGGCTAAGTTCCAGTCCTTTTGGCCATCCAGACGTTGCTCTTCAAATATCAACAAGTTGGTTTCTCGAAAGACCAGCATTTTGGTCCACCACTCGTCAAATTTGTTGTAGCTTCCGTCGAACAGCCCTAGATCTTTCACCACTTCTGCTCTATTGGATTTAGGTTTGTCAAAGCTACTTGCAGAGGGGCAATCATCATCTCTCTCCTCTTGTTCTTGGTCCAGACAGGCCTCAAGGTTGTGGTTTCTTTGTTCTGTTGTTGTCAATCAATCCATGGTCTGTTGCAAGAGCTTGCTTAGTGATGCGAGCTGATCAGTGAGTCAGTACTTGCTGTTTGTCAAGGAGCTGAGGCGACAGCTGCTTATGGTGGGGGTGGTCATCTCCGAGTCTACAGTGTACATCACTCAAAGGCAGCACCTCTGCCAAGTACTTAATTTTGAGCTGGAGGGTCCTGGATTGAAATTTTAGAAGGAAACATGGGTAAACTAGTGTAATTCTGCATTTTTGAAAATATTACATAATCATTCACTTTTGGAGGGGGATGGAATGAAGAACAGTACTTGTGAACTGGCAAGAGCCATGGCCTGCCTGACCAAAAAAGACAGAGGCGAGCTAACTTGAAGGCCCAATGTGCCCCAGGCACAAGGATATTTGATTTCAGCTCTATTGAAAGACACCCCAAATTCAGCTATGACCTGGATTATCAGCCAAACTCAGAGGATGAAAAAGTACTGATGATTCAGATAACTTGCTTGTAGTGGAAAACAATTTGTGTTTTTTTCTGTAAATGCTGGAGATACATGGATGCCTACAAGTGTGATTACATTTCATTTGTTCATGCATCTGGTCTAAATTTTATACAGAAGGTGTCTAAACACAAAAAAAGCAAAGCATGCTGTGAAAAAATACAAATCCCATTGGCGCTACAGGCCAATTGTAATGATGAGCATCAATATATTGTTGAACTAAAGCTAGTGACCAGTGACCAGTGAAAAGAGGCTGCAGGATTAGAATACCAAATATGGTAACTCCGATGTCCAAATATGGTATCTCTGACTGGCACTGCTTAAAGTTCACTTTTCTGGACAACCCTGATTCTCTAAGTGAGAATTTTGAAAATATAACGAGATAGTGATCTTCTTCTAGCATATTAGAATATATATCCACAGTTAAAATGCCAGTATTTGTGGTTGTGAAAGTGTTATTATGATTTTTTTTTGTCTACATGTGAGTTGCCTATTTTGAGTGATATGCACTGTAGAGGGTCCAGCAGGTCATATAGATGGGACATTGTAATTGAATTCTATGTGGGATTGGTAAAAGTTAAGGGTGTCATCACTTAGTATGGAGGCTTTGTCAAGGCAGTGCTCAAGGAACTTGTCTTGTAGCCACTGGGGAAAGTTGGGAGCAAATTCGATTGTATATGGGATGTCACAGACTATTACATCATTTGGATCGAAGTCTTCATTAAAGGGGAGATATTCTGAGATGTCATTAGAGATTGCAATGTAGTTCTTGTTTTTCAATGCTCTCCAGTCATCACCATAGAGGTTGGAGAAGTCCATATACTAGGAATTCTAAAAGAAAAACTCGTATGCATCACAGTCACACACTAACTCCATGATTGTCAGGGATAGGGGAGGAACTGGGAATTGCCTGGCTACAGCTCTTGATTTAGCTCAATTAAGCTGCAAATCTTAAAATTGTAGAGTCTGCGATGTGAGGTTTGCACAGTTGTCTCCACTGTCCTGACCCAATATGGATTAAGAGATTGATCCTTATTTTTTGGCAGTCAAAAGGGTCCACTTGAATGTGGTCTACCCTGACAATGCGAACTGAAATGACACCGGACGAGCATATGTATGCAGTGGGGATCTAGTTGCAGTCTAGGTATGGTAACAGAATAACTGTCTCACTATATTGAGAAAGAGCCTTATTGCTGGCTATTGTGAGATCTCCCTTAAGTCTGGGATCTGACTATGAAACAAGGTAAAGATACGAGTGGGTAGAAGTGGCACGTAACAGTGCTGGTGAGGTAAAGTAGTAGAAGAGAGTCTGTTCTTATGAAAGCAATCAATAGCCATCCATGACTAGGTCACCTTGATAATCACAAACTTATGAAGGGGAGTAGGTATAGGCTAGAGGGAATCTAACCAGAACAGACTGAGGTCTGCTGGTCATCTGCATTCACATTATATACTATGTTACATAGTACACGGACCAAGGTATGTCTATCAATAAGCTATCTACTATTACTATGTAAGGCTATAGTATTCTCACAAGTGTGGAAGTATTCCCATGAATGAGGTATATATACAGTGAGGTGCAAAACTGTTGCAATGCCTAATCACAAACTGGGGCGCGAAGCACCCCGCAATCACCTGTGGAAATTTCACTTCGCTTTGGTGAGAACAAATAAAGAGCAAACCCTTGGCTACAACATTGCCTCCTGGGTCATGTGATTATGTTCACACACTGTCAAGATACACCCATTTC